>VNKF01002985.1:0-37134 GCA_008044355.1 Drosophila lacteicornis
AGGAGGAATACTTCAAAAACGTCATTTAAAGCCCACACATTTAAAGCCCTTTAAAACGTTTGCAAGCATTCAAATAAAGTTTACTTTAAGCTTTAAGACCTGTGCGTTTTATTATTTATTATACACTTGCAGGGTATTATAATTTTAGTCAGAAGTTTGCAACGTAGTGAAGGAAGTATCTTCGACCTTATAAAGTATATATATTCTTGATCAGCATTATCAGCCGAATCGATTTGGCCATGTCCGTCTGTCCGACTGTCTGTCCGTTGCCACGCAAACTAGTCTCTCAGTTTATGAGCTATCAGAATGAAACTTTGCAGATAGTCTTCTTTCTATTTATATATTTCGGACCCCTATATCTTTTAGCTGTCATAGGAACGATAGGGCCAATATGTTATATTTTCGCTATTTTTGAAGAAATTGGGCTCAAATTAAATATAAGACCTTTTGAATACATTATAGCGATACATTTTAAATTACATGCAAATCGGACCGCTATATCTTATAGCTGCCATAGAAATTGAAGTTGGAAAATTAATTGAAACAAATTATAGCTTCTCTGTTTTTCAACGAATTTGTATAAATCTTGCTGATCAAGAATATACTTTATAAGGTCGGAGATACTTCCTTCACTACGTTGCAAACTTCTGACTAAAATTATAATACCCTGCAAGTGTATAATAAATAATAAAACGCACAGGTCTTAAAGCTTAAAGTAAACTTTATTTGAATGCTTGCAAACGTTTTAAAGGGCTTTAAATGTGTGGGCTTTAAATGACGTTTTTGAAGTATTCCTCCTTGCCCTCTTGGCTCGCCTTCATGCCTCGGGCTCCCGGTCGCCAGTTAACCGGGCAGACCTCTCCGTACTCGTCACTGAACTGGAAAGCCTGAACTAGACGCAGTGCCTCATCCACACTGCGACCCACGCCTGAATCATTCACTGTGATCTGGCGAATGCGCCCATCGCGATCGATGATGAACAAGGCGCGTAGAGCTAGTCCGGTATTCTCTTCCAGTACTCCGTAATCCCTGGCGATCTTCATGGACTTATCAGCCAGTAGTGGGAAGTCCAGATCGCCGAGACCCCCGGTCTTCCTGGGAGTTCTCATCCAAGCACAGTGTACAAAGTGACTATCAGTGGAACAGGCCAGCACCTCACAGCCAACATTTCGGAACTCTTCGGCCCTGTCGCTGAATGCTTGTAACTCCGAAGGGCAGACATAAGAAAAGTCCGCCGGATAAAATACCAGCAGCACGTATCTTCCACGTAAGTCCTCCAGTGATATAGTCCGCATGCTACCGGATATCACCGCCATTGTTGTAAAGTTAGGCGCGATTTGGTTTAAGTTTAGCATCCGCATCTTGATAGTTTTCTATTTGTTTTGTTAGTGGTTTTTTGGGTTATTATCTGAACGTGTTTGTTCAGTCTGTTCGTTGTAGATAATGTAGGTTGAATGACCAGAATCCAACACGCAGAATGAAGTTTCTCAGATTGGCCTACTCCTTATACTAGTATTACAAATTTCTAAACTTTAGGGCTTTAAGATATACATATAATTTTCCAATGCCTTTCGTACATACGACCGGACTGAAATGTCCTAGCTGATAGGGTTTAAGACGCAATTTCTACAGAATGAACTCATGAGAATGCCCCCACAGACAGAGTTCATTAAGAAAGTTTCCAAGTCCATATTCCTAGATGAGGCAGAGACGAAGAATCCAAACAAGATGAGGAAAAGGCTGTGGAAAAGAGAGGTCACGGCATAAATACCATATACATCCTTCCCAATCGAACCATCCATGCAGCGCACTATGGCCCAAGCGACCAGTTTTTGTGTCCAAAATAAATATCTTTAAGAGATATCAACATGAAACTTAACCAAATATGTAGTCATAGGGTAACACTGAATGAAAATTATCTGAGTGAAGCAACTAGCGATTAGGAGAAGTTTAAGATAAATGCATATCACTTTGGAAACTTCAAGTTTTCGATGTCTTAACTAAACGTAAACATTATGTCAACTTTACTTTAATAGTTTTTTAGGAATGGTCAAATTTATGAAAGTTTGATTATTACAACTATCTATGGTTCAAAAAAGTAGTGTGACAATTTACTTCAGTCTTATAAAATTGTGTGACAAATAATACGTCGATTAACAAAAAATAAAGTTCAAATTATTAAATTAGTTTCGTAGCTGAAAAAAATGTTACCCTTAATACAGGACCAATCTAAAACAGCGTGCCCCAATTTGAAACTAATTAAATTATTGTTTACAAAATATGATATTATAAATTTTTTGAGTCTAAGGTGCGAGTGTCGTTTTTATGTTACCTCGTCAAGAGGTGTTTTTGTTTGGTAAAAATTAATTGCAAACGCCAGCTGAAGGTTCAAAGGGAGAATAATATTTAAACAAATAATATGATTAATTTAAAAGTACCTACTATAAAATAAATGCAAACCTGTATAACACCAAAAAAAAGCAAAGCAATAAATAAAAACCAACTTTAAAAGTTGCACTTATTTACATAAACAAAAACTAAGTGACTTAGACTGAAGCGTGAAATGTTCGTTAGAAGAGCGAGAAATTCGTTATGAGATCTGCCTTAAAACCGGAATTATATTATTGCAAACAAGCAACCCACAATAAAATAATAACTCAGAACCAACGTTTGCATGCCCCCATACGTGAGTGATTTAAGTCAATGCTCTGTTTCCATTTCATTTATTTATTTATGTTTAGCTATTCGACATAGAACTCACTTTTCATGTCTCAATCACAAAGTCCAATGCCGATTAAGTGTGAAAGTTCTCGACTCATTCATTGATTTTTATGCAAATTATGCACACTTTAAAAATAGTTGGCTTAGTTTAATAAACAAGAGGCATTTGCATAAAATACATATATACGACAATCGAACGACAAGGTTTATAAATCTAAATGAGCTATTTTAACGGTATATTGAATGGTTCTTCTCTTTTGCCATTCTTCAGGGCTTTGTCCCCATATAAAAAGATGAGACAATGATCTGATTTCGGTTAGTTGGCAGCATGGAGTCGCGATTGGAAGTTCGCATCGCGAATGTTATTTTGGTAGCAGTTCTGCTGACAGTTTCGACGGAAGTGGGGGCCAAGGACGATGCCTCTGTGGCACGCCTTATTACCCTGCAAACCGGGAGTCCAGCTCCTGCTCCTCCGCCGCAGGAAGTGATCATCGAAGAGGATTACGACCACCATCACCACCATCCTCCGGCGTATCCCCCAAGCTATCCTTATCCGCCGCCCCAACATCAGCACTGCCAATGCCCACCGGGTCCTCCAGGACCTCCAGGGCCGCCTGGGTCAACAGGACAGCCTGGTCAGAATGGTTATCCTGGCGCAAAGGGCTCCAAAGGTGACCCTGGAGAGAAAGGTGCAAAGGGAGAAAAGGGTTATCCAGGCATGCCCGGAATGCCTGGACCCCAGGGGCCTCCTGGATACCCTGGAGGTTCATACCCCCCCTATCCTTATCCTCCACCGCCACCGCCACCCCCGCCACCTGGACACGGGCCCGGAGGAGGACCTCATCGCTACTACGATGATCAGTTCTATGAAGAGGACGACGATCATTACGGCCACGAACGCGCCTTCAGCCTTATAGAAGAGAATCAGATTGGCAACCAACCCCTCATCTTGGCCTTTAGCCATCAAAGCAATCCACTTACATCAAAATCGAATAAAAGGCTAAATTAAACAAACTTTTTTATCAAAGTTAAATAAATATTTTTTTCCTATGAAATAAATTCTTGGTATCAGGGGTTCACAAAAGTCTAGGTTGATTTTAACCCAGAAATGAATAATTTCGTTATTTTTCTTAGTCGCAAATACTCATTTTCTTAGGTGTACCCAATTCAAAGATATATGTAAGATGTAAAGATGTAAAGATGTAAGGCGATATCGACCGGTTAACAATTAATCAAATAAAAATCATTAAGAGAACGAGGTGAGATTAAAGTGACGATGGCACCTTCAACTTCAAAAGATTCTGATATCAAATTTTGCGACGATTAATAAATAATTCAACTATTTTAAGACTAGGTATTTTACAGCTTAGTGTCGAAAACGAAACTAGTTGAATTATTTGTATTTTATTTTTGTTAACGTTACTATTAACGCAGAGCAATCTCAAGGGCTATATGGGCTTGAGTGACTATCAAAATCGTTAGAGCCATTTTTAAAAAAGCTTCAAAAACATAAAAAAAAATATTAATTTTAAATATAATTTTTTAAATATAATCTTTAGATAAATTATGTCAAGGCAAAGCTATTATTATTTCAAAATACCTTTTTTAGAAGTTATGGGCGCGTGAAATCAGGCCTTTTTTAGCTGTTTCCCGGCAAACTAGAGGGAAACCCAAAAAGTGGTAGAACAAAAGTTGTTTAGCTCGAGCTGTTTAACAAAATACAAAATCGACAGACAGACAGACAAACAACAGGACAAACGTTCTCATTTCGGAAAGGCCGTTAAAATCTTGTTTATTGAATATCTTTTGAACGGAGTATCGGATCGGGATGATTGAGGTGTGATTCGACGCGTATTTGAAGCTTGATCACAACAACATAAAAAATTTGTTGAGTTTTGCTCCACCGGCCCCAACACCTCCAATATTCCAAATGTTCAATTCCGCACTTTCACTCCCGTTTCTCCTGAACTAATCCGATTTTGAAAAATCTTCGTATGCTGTTTCAAAAAGGTTAACAATACCTTTCGATCAAGATATAAATGGTTCCGATCGGACTATCGTAGCAGATTTTCAATTCTAGAGCTGTATAATGTCTCCTTGCGCCCCACAGTCACGGTGCTCATCGTCACTACGTAGACTGCCGTCCACAGTGATAGTACGTTTTTATTTCATGTGCTCAAAACTTCGTTTTTATACTATAAAGCCCTTTCTTTATAAAAACGAAAATGTTTCTAATGTGTTCATCTTTACCACTTTAAGTTCAATGATTCGTGATAAAATACTAAGGGCTAAAAATCTTTAAGCACTGCCGCTTTTAGAGTAGTTTTTAGACTCTCGAAATTTTTACATATTTAGGATTCTTGTACATATTTAGGATTCTTAAAAACAAAGCAATAATACAAGAATATATTAATTTTGGTAAACTAAAATTTATGATTTAATTTTTTGTTATACTATATAAGAAATTAATCCGCATTAAAGCTTAGGATAAGAAACCGTAAAGTGCAGTGCAGTTAGTTTTGTTAATACTTGCAATTAATGAAAAACCTTGAGATCGGAGATATTTAATGCATAGTTACCGATGACCAAAAATTAAATACCAATGTTAGACTCATAAACAGGGTTTTTCGTGATACAGCATATGATTCGTTTGCTAAAAAGGTTGAGCTAGTTTAATTATTACACCTAAAGCAATTATGAACTCATTGGACAAAAAAAAAACAGTAAAACTGTGTCAACTAAGAATAGAAAAGATGGAAAGTTCCATGCACTTCCAACCTTGTAACTCATCAAGCTGAAACCATTTGGAGTATTAATCTAAATTAGGAATTAAAAACTAACGAAAAAGGTATAACAAAAACTGAGAGAAACACGTGTTCGTGCAACTCTTCAATTGAAACCTTTTTACAATGCTTACGTTATTAGACACTTTTTCAATAATTAATCATCTCACATTACGTAGGGCAAACATAAATTAAGATTAGAAAAAAAAAAAAAAGATGTCTTAACTATTAGCAAACATCATCGTCTATGGCTGGACGGTCGTCGCCCTCCTCCTCCGCCTCCTCGTCATCCAAGGCCGCTTGCGAGGCGCTAACCTCCGCGAAGTCATCCTCCATGTTATCCACAAAGCTGGAGACTCTATCAACACAAAACAAACAGGCATTAGGAACAAATACCAGGCAAGGTTCCAAGTTTTCTGTCATCACTTTTCAAAGTCGCACTGCGGCAGGAGGCCTTCGTCCTTTGAGGGGCTGAATCGGAGCAGCGTGCAGAGTCTCAGCAGGCCGAGAAGTATTAGAAACATCCCGGCCACATAACTGAGCCACAGATTGTGGGGGTACAGGATAAGGCACACGCCGATGACCGCATAAACGGGCGTGGGTCGCCAGCCACCGCAAATTGCCGTCAGACGCCAGCAGGCCAGGCAGTTGCAACATGTCCGCTGGTAATTATTCCTAAAGAAAAATAAATACAATAAATATTTGATTAGAGGTTTCAGATCAATTGGACCCGGTACGAAAATAAAAGTATTTGTGTGTAAAAGAAAACGAAAGACCACTATATATTAAGATTTCCAACATAAGTCAGTGAGCTGATATTCATACAAGCATTTTGCCGAAATATATATATATATTTAATTTTCAGTTTAACTACCCTTTTCAGCTATATATAAATAGAAGCTTATCTTATAAAGCCAAATGGTTTAAATTTGCGAAATTTTAAAATAAAATCGCAAAGTTCTCTTACTCCGAGCACTGCAGCTGCAGGAAAATAGTCACCAGCCATTTGATCTCAATAAACATTACCAGCACGGCTGAAAAACTAACCACCAATTAACTTGATTCTTTGCGATATTTGATTTAGCTTACACTATATAAAGGCCAGCCTGATAGCCATGCATGTAGACATCAACGCCGACGCCGCAGATAACTGAAAAGAAAAATGGTTTAAGCAAGTTGTGGTGCGGGGGCTCCAGTCCTTTTGGCGGGATGGAGAGTGTTATCCTTGAACAAGCCTATAAAATAATGTGATTTCGTCTGGGCGAATATATTTATAAGCATATTTATTGAGTTGGGGCTTTTTTGTTTACCAAGCTGGAGCCATAAAATGTAATACGAAACCGAAGAAAAGAAGCGAGGTCGGTATGAGAAGTTTCTAAATAGTAACAAGCCATTAGGAAGATTCAAATTTGTAAAACATCTTTATAAATGTTGTACAAATATTAAAAATAATAACATTATGAAACTAATAATCGTAATCGCCTTGTTATGCTAGAAAATATATTTTTTAAATAGACCATTTTTGCAAAAAAAAAAAGTATCAATAAATCAAAATAATAATAATGTAATAATGTAATGTAATGTAATATAAGTAAAGGTAAAAGTAACTAAAACTAATTAGAAATATATTTACATTATATTTAATAGTTCTTTACTAACAATATGAAAAATTAACCTGTTGAGGTAATTACTTTTATGTTTTAGTGACAGCCATAAAAACGCTACAAGACATGGTTCAGATTAGATATATAAATTTTTTTAAATTCGTATTTGTGGTATACTTTTATTTGTATGCAAAATAAGTTCTAAGGAAACTTGACAACTTATTTTATCGCCCTCCTCGATGTTCTTATATTGCGCATTAAAATATTCATATTCTTACCACATTATGAGTCCCCCGATTCGCCTCAACCAAATCCACTTCCAATGCGTAAAATATGGCAGAGAAAAGCCACCACGCCCCCACTCCCCAGCGTATAAACTCAATCTAATTAAGTTGTTTTCATTATGCCAAGCCGCGAAAAACAAATCAGATTAGACCAGTTAGATATATGGGTCGTATTTAAATGTGACTGCAGAACCCAAGACCAAACCAATTACATTAAATGCTCCAAACGGGAAAAATCGAAAAATCGGAAAAAAAAAACATGCAAACATTATCTGGATAATTGAAAGCGATGGAGAAAAAATAGATATCGGGAAGGGCGGAAAACTTGGCGAATGGCTGGCGCCAAAAGGCTAACAACAAAGCTCATTGTCGACCGTATGGAAAAGTTGATGATGGGGGGAAATGGGGACAGGGGAAAACGCAGCTCTTGGCACAGGATGCGAAATGTGAGCTGCAAGCTGCATAGAGGCCAATGCCTTGTTAATGGCTGTGACAGAGGATTTCCTTGAATACTCCTCGCTTTTCCTGCGCTCCGTTCAGAGGGGTTTATGAACTATATCAAGTTTTTATTCGTTGTTTTTCTGCAAGGCGTTGCATCCATAATGGAGCCCCAAAACAATTTGTAAGGAAATTAGTTTGAACTTGACCCAACGTTTTTGTTATGTCCCGAGCAGCCATTTATCAAACTCTGCCAAACGGCGAGTTCACTATTTTAAGCGCGTTAGGGAAATTCGGGTTGGTGGCTGGAAAATCGTTGTGATTGGCTGTGATAAGCGCTTAAGCCAAGTTTGATAACTGCACCAGATGGCCGAGAAAACTCGTTGAAAAAATTTGATTGGATTTCCTCTTTTTTTTTCATGTAGATAAAAGATAAAAAGTTCATATTTTAATGCATTTCAATTTGATGAGGAAAAATATTTAATCTGCACTGCATATTTAATTTGTACTTAATGATTAAATGCAACTAATATTAAAACTTGTTTTACTGTCTGACATTTACGAGAAAAAAAGAAATACAATACCGACTTCAAAGGATAATCTATAATTAAATTGGGATCAAATTAATGCAGAAAAATATGTAAATTGAAATTAATTATTTTAAGCTTTGAATTTTAATTCGCGTTTGTACACTTCCATTGTATATACAAAGTGTTTTTGTCATTTTTATTTTCATAAATTCCTTTTTACAACAATTTAATTCAATTTACTTTCTTCCATTTTCTGTTGAATTTAATTTAGAAATAATGTGTTTTCCCTTGTTTGTCTAAGAAAGCAACCCAGGAATAAACGTCTTCATGAAATAATTTTTATTCAAGGAAGCAATAAAGGGAATCTAGGATAAATCTACTCAGCATCTTAGCCTTAGAATTCATATTGAATAGCAAGAAATATAATAAGCCACAGCACTCAACATATCCCGAAGCTAGATTCTATGCACAAGCATTTCCTGCGATTTGTGAAGGGTAAACATTCCGAAAAAGGACAGAAGAGCAATGCACTTGCATTTATGCACATGCACATGCATCTAACCCCATATCGTGATTGGCATTATCTCGAGTAGAGGGGGTCACCTGTCCTGAGAGTTATTTTATTTTGCTTGCATGGATTTGCAGGCACTTGAGCTTACCGAATGAAGTCAGCAGACCAAAAACTCTTATCACAGGACGTAAACACTCGCACTCTGCGGTCTGATGGCGATGATGGTGTCGTCCACGGCGAGTGCGTTGCTGTTGCAGTTGCATTTGGCTCATATTTAATGTGATTTACCTATTTTAATGCTCTTTATTGAATTTTATAATTTGTTCTTATATCTTATTTACTTAAAATGCATTTTGTTTATGTTGAATTTTTGTTGAATATTTAATTTTTCCTATGACTAACAACTGCCTAGCGTATTATTAACTTTTTAAGGTTCTTAATTGTTTAATTATATCTATTTCCACTTTTAAAGTTAGTTGATTTTACTATTTTTATTTGATTCTTTCACCCAGCTTTTACGACCTCAGTACTATCCAAAAATGGCAAATAAAACAATCAAACAGCCGTATCCACATCACAAAAGTCCACTACGTGCACGGCATACTAAGGGCCAACTTTACGACAAGCATTTTCAGTTCCAACGTGAACAGCTCATTATGCTTTTAAATTTGCAGCATTTAAGTCGGGCATACGCTGCGTATGCGTAATGTGACACTTTTCGCACTTCTCTTATTCACAGTATTTAATCACCGCTTTATGTTTGTATGTGTGTGCGCCATCTAATGTCTGCAAATTACCGTTACCATTCGCACTTTACCCCCGCACGTTTTGCGTCTTTTTTTCGGTTTCAATTTTTTTTTTTTTTTTTTTTTTTTTTTTTTTTTTTTTTAGGTGGCACTTGCCCGCTTTGCCACTTGACTTTATGACCGTGCTCCAAACAAGGAACGTCCGNTTTTTTTTTGTGTTATTTTTTTTAGGTGGCACTTGCCCGCTTTGCCACTTGACTTTATGACCGTGCTCCAAACAAGGAACGTCCGCACGCTTCCAGCAGCGCCAGCTGAATGAAACCGAATGAAAGGACCAAGCACGGAATCGTTTCTATATTCGCAGTCAGATCCAGAGTCGCCGCTGAGGCTGCCTTTCCTACTGCCGCTGCTTTGTAGCCAAAAGCCAGCCAATGGGGCGGCGCTGCATTCGAAACTGCTGAGTTGATTTGTTATGAGAGGACACTCGTGTTATTTCTTTTTAAATGCTTACATCCAAGAGTGGCGATAAAAGTGGCTTTTAGATGGAGATTTATGAAAACCACAAATATTTCCACGACGTGTTTGAAGTTTTTTTTCCATTAAACATGGACTTTTAAAAAATATTGGGGTTTTTTTAGTTTTTAGGAAGATTGGGGAATCGTAAAATAAATAAATTTATTTTTAGACGTGAATTAAATTATTAAAAACTTTTAAAACATTATTTGGTATCTCCATACAAATATCTTGGTTTTTCTATATCATATTTCTCATTTGAATTTTAAAAAATTCTTCGGAAAAGTTTATTAAAGATTGAGATTTATTATTGGATCGGATTTAATTATTAACTTATGTATTAAATTGTTTTCTGAAATTCTTAATACAGTTGCTTAATGGATATGTAATTAGACGAGAGTAGTTTTATTTTCAGCAGCTGAAATATTTTGAAATTGCTTAGAAAAAAAATCGGGTTGACTATAAAAGTCCCTGCAGGGATGAGACCATGGTTAATGAATAATATTAAGGTCTCTACGAGGTCTTAAGTTGATATTGCAGTTACTATAAAAAAAACTTAACTGATAAGAAGCCATGGAGAATTTAAAAAATGGATATAAGTAAAATTCATGGAATATAAGAAAAAAAAAATTGCTAAATTAGGTTTTAACATTTTTAAATTACCTTTACTTAGATACGTCAATTAAATGAAATTCTTTTGGAAGGCGGTTTTATATATTTATATTCTCTCAATGTAATCAGAAGGTAGCGGAGAACTCCAGTCAATATCATCCTGCTGAGCTTCTTCCCAATTCTAGCTTGATTTTATTTGTCACGTTGTCCTGTGTGAGCTGCTTCTCATGTTGTTGCTTTTGCTGGTGTGCCCCTGTGTGTGCGTGCCTTCGACCTGCCGGTCCTGCCACTTTCTCCTACCCTTCCTCCTCTCTTGGCTACGTTTCAGTAATTTTCATAACTGGCTGAATGAGCGGAGCGGAGCGCAGCGGCAGGAGACGAAAAGAAGCTCAAAAGGCGACCAGGAGCAAAGCTGAGCAATTGCCAAGTGCCAAGCAACTACGCAGAATGTGGACAAAAACATTTTCGGCTGCTGCAGCCTCCTTCCTTATATATATTAGCCGGGGAAAGGTTCAGGATGGAGCGAGTAAATATTTTTTTTTAGCCTCTCCGCTTATTGTGCTGTGCATTTGCTAAGGTGCCTATCGTCAGCCTTGTTTGCATTATGCGGCGTTAATGACATCCAAAGTGGGAAGCCGCCCCCGAGGAAACGCTCCACTGTCGCCAGCATCTACGACATAATTTACAGCTGCCGTACACAGAAAATTTCATTTCCTTAAGTTACTGGGAAATACAAAAGAAAAATACCTATAAAAGACGCCCTAATCATTATTGCCTTAAGCTTAGATTTTTATTAAAGACCCAAGACATTCACGTTTCAAAATGAAATTGTGAATTACAACAGTTCTAAAACTTAAGAGTCTATATTGCATTTTAGCAAGGATTTTTATTTCAATTACTTAAAAACTTAAATTAACTAAATAACTAATAGCCTCAAATCGTTTTTAAAAATAAATGATCCTGATATTGAAAGTTAACATCTTTATTTTTAAAAAATATTTTGGAAGCGTTTTACATAAATATTTTCTTAAGTTTAAATTAATCAAAACACTTGAATACATCAAAATGTAATATTTTTTTCAAGTGAACTCGTGCTAATGATATTTCCCGACCAGCTCACTTGGGGAACTCCTTGCGCCGCTTCATTATCTTTGTAATACCGGCCACCATGGCCACCTCGGGCAGCGCGAGCTTGGCATCCTCCTGGAAGTCGCAACGTCTGGTTAAATGCAACCAGGTTCTTTCCGGATTCAGTGACAGCGGCATCTGCAGCCAACTAACATAGTCTATTTTCAGGGAGCCCGTGAGCAGCTGGTCGAAGGGGGTATTTCCTATGAAAAACATAGACCTAAGCACAGAGGTCTTGGCTTCCTTGATATTCTGACCCTGAACTCCTTGAAATGGACTCGGATCATTGTCACCCGTTCCCAATTGCTCCAGCAGCCAATCCTTGTTAAACTTTAAATAATTATAGACCACTTTGAGGGCTTGCTTCCCAATATTTGTAGTTAAAACGTCGCTGACAAGGACTTCGGCTATATAATCTGCAATTCCCACATCCAACTCCATGGCGTAATTGTTTGGAGGACTATGGCTCAGGCGTTCTGATTCCGCATTTGTCAAGGCTAAATCGTCCATTTTGATGGTGCTTACGGCACTCATGCCACCTGCTCCTCGACAGTTACTGCCCACTGTTCCCTCAAAATCGGTATCCAAATTAATACTCTCCTTGGCCTGCTTAAGGAATAATTCGATCTGATCCGTGTGCTTGTCATCCTCGTCGATGGAGCAAATAGCTTCTGATATGGAATAGCAAATGGAGGCCTTGTCCTCGTTTTTGCCTGCAAAATAAAAGTAAATAAATTACGAACAAACAAAACTACCTTACTTTTCTTAAAAAAATGTTATAATGCAATTATCTTTCAATTTGCATTGTCGAAAAACTCTTGACATTGAAATATAATACATTTTTAATTTTTAAGGCCCAAATGTAGTTTACATATTTTAACAAGATGCAGTAAATTGATCAAGTTGGATCTTTTTATGTTAATCCCAAACACGATATAATTATAAGATGCGTAACTCCATTGGATATTATATTTTTTTTTTATTTATATTGTCCTTGTTAATACTCACTCTGCTCATACATTTCAGCTGTTTTGATGAGCTCAGTATATAAGGCGGCAAAAACCACCTGTAGCAATACCGAATCTCCCAGAGGCCGAGTAGAAACTGGAATGATATCTTGCAGCAAGGATGCTATCTTATAAAGTCCTTCGGGAAGGCCATCCCAGATCTCAGAGACACATGTGAGAGCCAATGACATGGCCTGGTACATGCTGGCTCCATTTTCCACTGCATTAACTAACATCTCCACCACACAGTCTAGAACGGGATACACAAAGTGCATGATGGCTTCCAGCCAAGGAGTCCTCTTCTGGTTCCAGACCTGTCGCTTGTCCAGACAGTCGCTCCAACCTGCGATCGCATGTTCCTCCAACGTTTTTATCAGACAGGATTTTATATCCACCGCCTTGCCCACAGCTACAACTAAGTAGGTGAGTGAAAGGACTATCTGGTAGTTGGACTGGCCAACGGGATCTGGGACAAGAAATGAGAAAACCAACGTTTTTATAAAGGAATATGCGAATCTCTTAGGGAAATGTACTGAATTATTAAATGAATGAATGAATAAAAACTTATTTTCCTGTATGCTAGAAGTTAATTAATTTTCCCAATCACATATGTATATCAGCATTTTCCCACTTACCTATGTCGCCGGCTATAGACTCGGTGACATTAAAGCATTCGCCACGACACAAAAAGGCCTCGCACTTCAGAGGGGCTCCCTCAGCGCTAGTAAAAGAAATTTTCGCCACATTTTTAAAGTTTTCCGACGAAGGCAAATGCTGCATCAGATGGCGCAATATAATGCCGGTGAGATAGGCGTCTCTCATTAAAAGAATTTTCAACAAATAAGACCAGTCCGCCTCAGGAAAGGCGAGCAAAACGCGCAAGTCCAAGGAAATGGCAGTATTGGTAGCAAGATCGGCAAACTCGGTAACCCATTGACAGGACTGTTCCTTGGGAAAATACCTGGGTAAAGCAAAAATAATCCACGCACTTGGAAGACCATGACGAGAGCTAAACATTTCCATATTGTCTAGGCCTTTGCGGAAGACCTACAAAAAATAATATTAGTCAGCATTGAACAAAACTTTGGTGCAAAAGGAACTTAAAACAACTCCGGAAATGCGGAATGTTTAAACTTTTGACATGAATTAGAAACCTTAAAACTGAATTGATTAAAACTGAATTGCGATTTCGGAGGCATCTCTGAATCATAGAAAGTAATTAATGCACGAAAAATAATCTCACCTTGGAGAGTACACCCAGTGGAGCGCCCCTGAGGAGGAGGCAATAGAAAAGTTCCCTGCACTTGGCATGGATATCTCTGAGAATGACGCTTTGGTTGCTTAGCTGCAATCCCACATATGCCTCACCACTCTCACAAATATGGGGCAATAACTCAGCGATGCACAGCAGCATGTTGCATATATCCACCAGATGAAGTGTTGATCGGGCCACGCTGGTCACTATCTGGGTATATCGTACAGTCAATACACTCAGCGTTTCATTTAGCATTCCAGCAAAGATTTTCTGTGCCATTTTAGGAGGCACCGAATTCCATAAATCGGTTTTGGAACCCCTCATATAATGCCACCACATCTGAACGGTATAGGAACCTCTTTCGGACTCAAAGAACGGTTGTGTGTCCTCCCAGTGCAGGCAGTCGGCATCTTGCATGATATAGAGTAATAATAACCGGCAGTGTAGATCCAAGAGTCGTTCAGCCAGGGCCTCAGACATCTGCGAGTATTGCTTGAAGCTCAGCTTGAGAGCTCCACCCTTTTCATCTCCCTTCGGGGGACAAATGGTCGTGGTGGCTGCCTGCATGTAAACACTCAGGGAATTCTTGACCAGCGAGGCAGCTCCAATCGTGGCAGTGAGTACGGATAAATCGGCATGATCCAAGGACTCCTGGGAGAGCCGATGAATGTGCTCTAGGAGAAGATCTGCGGATTTGGTGACGAGCTGCACAAATTTATCAGGATCAGACGTCTTGACGGTTGCACTGGTCTAGGGGCGAATAAAAATTGAGTTATGTCTTTATGCTTTCAATAGTAAAGCCGTACAAAATCTCCTTCATTCATTTCCTTTTCAGTATGCAAGAGTCCGGACGGCTTTCGATAAGAGGCAAAATACTCATCCTCCCACCTTTAAACAGATATTTGCTTAGACAAGTTTTTTAAAATAGAAATGTATTATTAATTACCAACGAATTAATTTTATGGCTGCAAAGGATGCATAACGCGGAAAGTCCAGTTTTCCACCCACGACTCCTGAACAAATGGGCTCCTGGAGCACTCTTTGATGTGTCTGTTTTTCAGTGACTTGGGTTATGAACTAATGAAATATATTTAACATGATTTTACCTGGTAAAACTCCAAGTCTCGTTGCAGCAAAATTGGGACTCTATCCATTAAATTGCCCTCTTCAAGGACCTCCATTATGCTTATTTTTATACTTTTATTAATATTACTTCGAAGAGCTTATTATGAGTGTGGAAAACTTTCGCTAACGAACAAACAGTTACATAAACTTTCCAACGTTCATAAGTTGTCAAGGAAACAACGGCAGTAGTTCAATCGAAAGCAAATGCATCGAATATCGAATACTAAGCTAATCTCAATTCAAAATATATAAATGGAATATTCTTAAACATTGTTAAGTAAGATATAAAATAAAATTATATTATTATGCCACCTGAAAGTATACAACAAAGGAATTACCTACTGCGCTCGACCTCCACTTTCATAAACAATTATTGATAAGACGTCAACTGCTCTGCTCCCCACTCTCTCTCTTTGAATTTAATTCAGTTTACGCCGCGATAAGCTGCAAAAAAGAGCCGGTTGCCCAGCTCGTTAGGAATTAAAATCTGGCCTCAGTTGATAATTGACTTGCGACTCGGGCAGTCGTGAACTCTCAATCCGGAGGCAAACAAAGTGAGTACTAACTCAACTGAGATGCTATCAGTAGATCCGCGCTGCTGGGGACTTAAAAAAAACTTTCCAGTCAGCAACCAGAAAACAGACGGAGCAGCTATCGCTCGATAAGAATGGTATCAGGGCGTAATCAGTAATCCATAAATCTGCTCTCGCTCTTGTCCACGCACAAACAAAATACATATTACATACACTTCAAAGATATGGACCTGAACACATTAGAAATTTATAAATAATTATGAATTTGTTTAGTTATAGGTTTATTTAAACGTACTATTTATTAAAGCTCTGTTCAAGTCTGCAAATCTAAATTTAAAAATAACAAATTATCTTCTCTCCTATGCAGCATGATGGCAAATTTGAGAAATCTTTCGAGGCTCGCATTGCCCCAACGACTGATCACCCTATCCGCCCCTAGCCGTTCATCATCCACATCCTTCCTGATCGACCAACCCGAATATAGTTTCTTGAAGGAATTGGGCTTGGAGAGGGATAACCCTGGGGTTTATTCCGGTCAATGGCAGGGGCGTGGACCATCCATAACTAGCTATGACCCTGGTACCGGTCAGCCGATTGCCACAGTGCGTCAGGGAAATGTCCAGGAATTGGAGCAGACAATCGGATTGGCCGTCGATGCATACAAACAATGGCGGCAGGTGCCAGCTCCCGTTCGTGGTGAAATAGTCCGCCAAATTGGTGATGAGCTCAGGAAATACAAGGAACCCCTGGGCAAGCTCGTCTCCCTGGAGGTTGGAAAAATTTACAGCGAGGGACAAGGTGAGGTTCAGGAGTTTATAGACATCTGCGACTACGCGGTTGGTCTCTCTAGGATCTATGCCGGTCAGCTGATTAACTCCGAGCGAGCTGATCACTCAATTTTGGAGGCCTGGCGCCCCTTGGGTGTGGTGGGCGTTATTTCGGCCTACAATTTCCCAAATGCCGTCTTTGGCTGGAATGCTGCGATAGCTCTTACCACTGGAAACAGCGTCCTGTGGAAAGGTGCTCCCAGCACGCCCTTAGTTTCGGTGGCTACCACCAAAATTGTGGCGGATGTGTTGCGCAGAAATAATCTCCCGCCAGTGGTTACTCTCTGCCAAGGAGGTACCGACGTTGGCCAGACTTTGGTGGCTGACAAAAGAGTTAACCTGGTTTCCTTTACGGGCAGCTGCCAAACTGGTCGGGATGTGGGCGTGGAAGTCCAGAAACGATTTGGTAAAGTGATCCTAGAGTTGGGCGGGAACAACGCCTTGATCATTGATGAGTCAGCCAACGTGAAAATGGCCCTGGATGCTGCACTCTTTGGTTGCATTGGCACCAGTGGTCAGAGATGCACCACCACCAGAAGGATCATTGTCCACGAAAAGCTGCACGATCAATTTGTCAAAGCTTTGGTTGCCAAATACAAGCAGTTAATACCCAAAATCGGCCATCAGTTGGAGGCACAAACACTTGTGGGTCCCGTTCACACCCAACAAAATGTGGAAAATTACACGAAAGCTATCGAGGAGGCCAAGTCCCTGGGTGGAACTGTGGCCTTTGGTGGTAAGGTCATCCAGAGAGCCGGTCACTATGTGGAACCCACTGTGATCACAGGACTGAATCACGATGCTAGCGTTGTTCACCGTGAAACTTTTGCGCCCATCGTTTACGTTCTCAAAGCCAAGAACGTAGACCAAGCCATCGAATGGAACAACGAGGTGGAGCAGGGACTATCCTCTGCCATTTTCACTGAGAACATTGGACAGGCCTTCAAGTGGATTGGCGGCAGCGGATCCGATTGCGGCATTGTCAACATCAACACCACCACCAATGGGGCTGAAATTGGAGGAGCCTTCGGAGGAGAAAAGGCTACCGGCGGAGGTCGAGAGTCCGGATCAGATGCCTGGAAACAGTACTGCAAGCGGGCCACCATCACCGTCAATCATTCAGGCGAACTGGCCTGCGCCCAAGGAGTCGTCTTCAATGTGGAATAGAAATGAGATTTTATCAATTTGTAATCATCCTATTTGCTATAATTTTAAATATACATAAAAAATGTCCATAAACGAAATGCAACCATGTTAATTCACTCTAGTCCTTGCTGATCTCGAAGCGCCAGAAGTCCACCTCAATGTCCTTGGACTTGTGCTTGTGAAACTTGTAGCTGGCCTCGATATTGTAGCGGAGTTCGGCGACCACTGAGCCACGAGCGCCCCACTCCTGGGCCTTTTTCTGGATGTAGACACTGTACAATGGAAGAGAAAACATAATTTATTAGAATCTAAAAGTGTTTTCGACCAAACCTGCCTGACCTTTCAAGCTTAGATGCAAGTTCTTTTGAAAAATTAACATTTTATCTATTTTCACGGAAGGTAAAGTACTTACTCATGTAGTTTACCGTTATTTATCTATTTTGAGCAAATTATATTATTTTTTCGGTCCGAATATCCAAGGAATAATTCTTCGGCTATTTCTTTTCAGAAAAAAAAAAATTGGTTTTTATTAAATAACATTTGTCAGTAGTTAACTATCACAATTAGTTTTCTAATTGATCACAACATCATTGGTTAAGCCCTAACAAATACAGACATTACTACATTCACTATTCATTTGTTGTTCGGGTAATTGATTAGTCATTTTTAAACTTTTAAAAAAGTATTGAAAATTTTTGGGTTTATCAACCTCGGCTACATTGTCACCTACCGTGTAGATGTCTTATGAAGTGAGTAAACCGCTCGGTTTGCCAATCGCAGTGCCACCTCCAGGAAGCGCATGTCCATACCAGCATTGTGCTTCGTACCAAATGGGGGATTCATCACCACTGTGTCGAATGTCTTCTCCCACTTGCTCCCCGTCAGCTGTAGGACGTCCGCTCTTACACAGTCTACATTCGGCAGCTCCATCTCCACCACATTGCTCCTAAAGGTGTCTACCGCATCACCATCCAATTCGAACCCCACTGTGAGTTGGGCGCCCAAGAGAGTGGCAGCAATGCTGAGCATTCCACACCCACATCCCAAGTCCCCCACCAGTTTTCCCTCTATATCATCGTGTTGGGATTGCATGTGATGCGCCATACAGGCAGCTATGTGCGGTGGGGTTGGATATTGTTCCAGGAGGATCTTGGGCTGCTCGAAGCCATCAACACCTTGCAGATACTCCTCCAGCTTCTTTAACTTGAGAC
Organism: Drosophila lacteicornis; assembly: GCA_008044355.1. NCBI lineage: Eukaryota > Metazoa > Arthropoda > Insecta > Diptera > Drosophilidae > Drosophila > Drosophila lacteicornis. The sequence goes on from VNKF01002985.1 coordinate 18,975, forward strand.
GTGCCATTAGTGGTCCGTCTATTTGCTGATGCTGTGGGTGGCGGGGGCGGTCGGAGTGGTGGGGGTGGTCGCGGGCGACGGCAGCGGCTCCAGACGTGGCAACACGGGTATGAAACTGTTTCCAAAATACGAATCCTGAGGTATAAAGAAACCCAGAGTTGTAGAGCTCGTTGGATTAAATGCAGAGCGGGCGGTAGGCGTGGCATTAGTGGCGATGCCCACGCCCAGCTGGAAATCGGGATTCACTGTCGTCGGCTGGCCCAGTAATTGAGGAGCGGGCATCTGTAAGAAATGCCACCATAAGTTTCATGCAAGTCCTGCGTTTCCAACCGCTCCACACTCACCTGACTCGTGGTGCTCAATCCGAGATTAATGATCCCGCCGGCGAGCAACTGCTTCTTCGTCTGGATCTCCTCGAGTATTTTACGGTTCGTCTCGGCTTGCTGGGCACTTGTGGTGGGAAAAGCCATCAATGTTTAGATGTGAAAAATCGGAATAAATAAAAAAAACTGTCTCCTGCTGACTAGCGTGGACGGCGTTTCGTTTCATGCGTCGTTTCGCACGCTTTTCAGTGAGGTCATACTGGAGATTTTTAGTGTGCCTGTTTGTGAATAAACAAGTAAGAAAGCTACAGTCGACAGTGCTCGACTGTGAGATACCCGGTACCTAAACGTTTGCGCTTCACAGGAAAAGGCAATTTAAAATTGTACATACATTAAAATAAATCGCCTCTCGAATTACCTCCCGACCTAAACAATTTAATGTCATACTTAAATATGAATGATACATTTTATAGGAACACATAAAAACCCGCTCGATCGGCGTCAAAAAATTATGTTATTTTTGTCCTTCTTGCCGTATTCTTTTGTCATTTCTTCTGCAGTTGGCGTCATTATATCGCGCGGCCAAGGCTCGAATGCGCCACCTGTCGGTTACAGCTTGCAACAGCAGTGCCTTAGGACGGTGTGTTAAAATTCTAACCTTATTGCTAATATCTCCCATGTTTATCATCCGATTTTACTGAAATTTTCAGGAAACGTCCGCTCTATTTTATTCATTTATTGTATCTATTAATTTTAACCCGAAAACAACGAATATAGCCTGTTTGACGTTTTTTATGATTTTTGAGGGCGCAAGTGGGCGTGGCCAAATTTTAAAACAAACTTGATCTGCGTGCAACAGATTCCAATGTTGTCACCAAATTTGGTAACTCTAGCTTTTATAGTCTCTAAGATCTGTTGTTTCACACGGACGGACAGACGGACAGACGGACATGGCTAAATCGACTCGACTGGTGATACTGATTAAGAATATATATACTTTATGGGGTCGGAGATGCCTCCTTCTGCCTGTTACATACATTCTCGGTTGACACTAACACATAATACCCTTGTACCCAATGGGTACCGGGTATAAAAAAACCATATATCACAACACATTGTTAAGATGTGTTTTTGTTTGATATAAATAAAATCAAAATAAAAAAATAAAAACAAATATCACAACACATTGTTAATAAAGTGAGAAGTTTCCCTTCCCAACTTGAAAATTGTATTACTTCAGTAAGGAACTAAATAGTTAAGAACTTTTGTTTTACAATTACAAGTACTCCTTTTAATATTTTCAGTACGAATTGTTCTTAAGGTCAAAATTGTTCTTGAGACCAAATTCTCAGTTTGAGCATAAAAGTTCTCAATAAGAGTATATGTGTTCTTAAAAATTGTACTCAAACTGAGTAAAAGTCATCTCAAAGTAAGAGCAAATGAACTTGGTCATTATTTTGAGTCCATTTATCTCTAAAAAAATGTTATTGTATGAAGGTAGGTTTGAAGGTAGCCTAGTCCGTTAGTTTTTGTGATACTTTGTTTAAACTTATATTAATACAGTAATTACATTAAAAAGAGGATTATTTTTAAAGATACGATAGATTATGCCTTGTTTTTTGAATGGAGACCAATTTTAACAAATTGTTGTATTCCTAATTTTGTCTGATATTTCTATTAATTAAACTCAAACATTTATATCCAATCTCTTTCACGGTTTGCAATTCGCTTGAAAATTCCCATTCAATATTCCCATTTTGATATTTTCAAATATTTTTTCTAATATAAGAAAATATTTTTTTTTGTACTGAAAATTAGTCAATTTGATCTTTTACCTATTCCCTTTATGGCTAAATAATGAAATGACCAAAAACAGATAAGCTTTTGGGTTTTTAAAAATTCAGTCAGTTATGGGGAATACCCCATTTGAAATTTCTCTTTTCAGTATTTTTTTTTTATGATGATGGTATTTAAAAGTACAAGACGTGACACGGGCACACTGAATACATAACGTGCGTTGGCAACAACATAACAGTTGAACTACAATATTCGTAAACAAACAAAGATTTACTACATTGTCGGGACCCTTCCTCGCCCCATTATAACCAATTAATTACTTAACCGAACAATCTTTAAATACAACAGCGCAATCATGAGCATGAGCGACGACGACCGAGACATTGATATTGAGAGTGACGTAAGCAAATAGTCTAAAAACATACACGTACATATACATGTGTATGTGTGGATTTTACTACGGATTTAATATTAAATTTACCCCTTCTCAGGACGATGCGGACTCAGATAATGGTTTGGGCTCATCGCGACACACCAGCACAGCGAATTTCACACAAGTGAGTGTACACATAATAGAATGACAAGAAGAAGAAGCTGCGCACGTTGCCTTTTGTTGATAAACACAGAGAGCACATGTTGTTGTTGTTATGAAATCTTGCTTACATATCGACGAGTGAGTTTTTTTTAACACGCACATGTATTTATTTATGTATACTTGAAGGCCGAGAAGCGCGCGCATCACAACGCCTTGGAGCGACGGAGGCGAGATCATATCAAGGAGAGTTTCACGAATCTCAGGGAGGCGGTGCCCACGCTCAAGGGCGAGAAGGTAACAAAGTTCAACAGCTGATCCATGTCAGTCATCCAAGTCATCGGTTTCAAATCAAGTTGATAAGATATCGAATTATCTTTAAAAACCAAATCAAAATTACAACCCTAAATCGTTAAAAATGTGTTGTTTGAAATTTGATGGATCTAAAAGTAATTTGATTATATCGCACTCCCAAAAATTACTGCAAGTTAGCAGAATTAAGATAAAATTTATAAACGTTATGTCGCATAAACCTTTTGGTAATCGAAATATTAATACCTTTATAGGCTAGTCGAGCTCAGATATTAAAGAAAACCACCGAATGCATACAGACGATGCGGCGAAAGATCAGTGAAAACCAAAAGGACATCGAGGAGATCAAAAAGCAAAACAGCATACTAGATCAACAAAGTAAAGTCCAAAATAATTTCTGATTCATATAAAAGCATTAATTAGCATTAATTTTCCAATCCCCAGTCCGAGCCCTGGAGAGTCCCAATGCCGGCGACCACTTCGCTGAATTCCTCAGCGAGGACGAAGTGGGTAGCGAGGAGATCGAGGACGATGACTTCGACCAGCCAGACTTTAGCAGACGCAACAAGAAAATAAAGACCTTCCATGCCTAGCTGATTTGCCAATTCAGGAAACGCACAGAAATGTTTCGGGTTTCATTTTCACCGATTCTGTGAATATTTTGTGTTTTTCTAGGGTTGTGTTATCCGAAAGCAATAGCCTTTAACGTTGTGAAGAAATCAGTTACCGATTCAATTGATGTAGATCAAACTGTGTGGAAATGAAAACTGTAACATGCTGCCCGCTAATCGTAATCATCATTAGTTGTAAGACCAAAATGTAACCCACCCTCTCTACCTTAATTCGTATGCGTGTGTCTTTTGTACTTAGAACAAATTACCACTCTCTTTACGCTAAATAATAAAAGTTTGTAAGTTTATATTTAGAGTAAGAAAACCAAAGCAACTGCATTCTTTCAGGTTATCTAAACCTTTTGCAGAATACAAATATTAGCGATGTCCGCTTTTTTACATGCAGCATATACATATTAGGCTATTTGTGATCTCTTCAAGCTCTTTTAAATTTGAGTTCCAACCCGTGTATAGTCTTCCAATGAAAGCTACAAAACAAACTAAAAGTTTGTTGGTACATATACATATATTTTAAACAACTTAGAAACCACTACTTAAACTTAAGGGTCAGCCAGAGGATCAAAAAAACGACGAGGACGAAGAGGAACATGTAGCACATCTGGCGAGAACCACCGCCTTGTTTGGCCAGGCGCAACACTCGCGTCATCGTGTTGCCCAGAAAACCACTCGTCCGATCCATATCATCGTCGATTCCGCGCAATAACTTATCCTGGTAGCGCACCTCATTGCCTATATCGATGGTGAGGGATTTCAGCGCTCCGATTTTCTGTTTAAGCTCCTCGGCGGCCAGCTCATTCTCCGCCTCCAAGGAGTCATGACTCGCAGGAGCAGTTCCCGGTCCCGATGGCTGTTGGTTCAGGGGCTGATAGGGATAGTTGTTGCGGCGCATGCTGCTCCCAGTGTGTGCCAGCTTGGCATTCGGATTGCTACGGATCGGTAAGATATGTACACATATACTGCAGTTGGTGTAAATCCTCTAAATCACAGCAGGGCATTTAGGTGACACGTAAACGTGAACATTGAATCTCACCCAGAGGCAGAGCAGCTGTGGTAATGCTTCTTTTTGGCTTCAGCCTCTGTGGCTGACTTCGCATTGACCCTTGACCCAACCTTGGCGACCTGAAATTGGGTGAGTAATGCGTCAATTAAACGAATGTGTGTAACTTTTTAAAAACCAATGCAATTGTTGGTTGTCGGGCTGTGTGACCAGAGCAAGCTAACATAAAATGGCTGAACTAGGCTTTCTACTTTCTTAAAAACCTGATTAACCCTACAAAATGTTCTACTTTTTCTAAAAGGTTTTTCTTTTGGAAACGAAAGATTTTGCAATAAATTTAGTGATACTATTCACTACTTTTCACTACGTTTATCAAAACATAAAACACTAATTAAAAAATTTTAATTAATTCTTATTTAATTTTTTTAAAATGAAATAAATGCCTTATTTAGTTTTGGTGCCTGAGATTTTTAAATATTTCAATAAAATTTATTTCAATAAAATTTGTATGGCGGCACTGAAATGCCCGCCCTGACCACTCAAGGGTTAACATGCGGACTATTACTTATATACCTTGGTAATTTCCTTACTGCAGTCAACAGTCACACTGCTCCAGCCTAGTGTTCAATAACTTTAGGTAATTTTAGCCAACTTTTTGTCTTGCCGCTCTCGTTTGTTTTTCCCTGAAATCAATAAGCATCAAATATTAAAGCCGTGCGGGTGACAGGTGCGTCATTGGACTGAAAAGTGGTTCGTGGCCATAACTCGACATTTGCATTTTCATTGACCCTGGCCAAGTGCACTCGTTTGTTGTTGTTAACCCCCTCCCTTCCGCTCCGTCGGTTGATCAAAAAACAATCAGTTTGCGTAATAATGCCACAATACCAATAACAACAATTACTGGGTGATAAGCCCTGCAGAACGATGAACCATCGAAACACGCGAGCCAAGATACTGATAAGCACTATAACTCTTCTTTTTCCAGATTTAGCATGACGGAATACACGGAGGTCTTGCCCACCAGAGGTCTAATGGATGGAATCGCCTCGGTAGTGGGCGTTCCCGTGGAGGCCCTGCGGCTGCTGCTCACCATTTTGGCAGGTAATTCATTGGCTATATGTACAGGTGTTCTGGACAAATATTGTATTCCTTGTTTTTTACTCTTAAAAGTGAATTTTTAAAGATATATGTACATATTCTTCACTTTTCAGGGTATCCCGTGGCTGCATTTTATCTCAAATTCATTGCCGTCATAAACGATAAGAAAGTGCATCACTTGTTCTTTGCCGCCAGTGGCTCTGGATTGTGCTACTTCAACTATGGCTCCGATACATATCACTCCCTGGTGGGCATCCTGACCACATACTTCCTGGTACTCTTTCTGCGGAGGAAGACACAGATCTTTCTGGCCTTGAACTTTGGATTCCACATGACTTATCTGCTGTTGGGCTACTACTTCACCTCCAGCAACGATTATGATATTCTGTGGACGATGCCGCAATGTATTTTGGTCCTCCGAATGATAGGATATGGCTTCGATATCACCGACGGATTGAAGAAAGAGTCGGAGTTGTCCAAGGACCAGAAGGAAACGGCCCTGAAGGAACCACCATCCCTGCTAGAGCTTTTGGCCTTTGCCTATTTCCCCAGTGGATTTCTGGTGGGTCCGCAGTTTCCTCATCGCCGATACCAGGCCTTCATTAACGGACAATACCGCAGCCACGAGGGCAACTTGGGGGCCGGCATGCGGCGCTTCGGAGCGGGCGCCTTCTACCTAGTGGTGTGCCAAGTGGGACTGCGCTATCTACCCGACTCCTACTTCCTCACCCCTGCGTTTGCGGAGAAGTCGTTTATCAAGAGAATATACTATCTGGGCTTCTGGGCCAAGTTCAGTCTGTACAAGTACATCTCCTGCTGGCTGCTCACCGAAGGAGCCCTCATAACCATTGGGTTAACCTACAAGGGCGAGAAGAAGAACGGCGAACCGGATTGGTCCGGCTGCAGTAACGTCAAGCTGATGCTCTTGGAGACCGGCAACACGATGGAGCACTACGTGCAGAGCTTCAATGTAAATACCAATCAGTGGGTGGGTCAGTACATCTACAAGCGCCTCAAGTTCCTGAACAACCGCACAATCAGCTACGGCGCGGCTTTGGGCTTTCTCGCTGTATGGCATGGCTATCACAGCGGATACTATATGACTTTTCTCATGGAGTACATGGTCGTGAGCACAGAAAAGCAAGTGAGTATTAACTTCGGACTTGCAATTAAAGTAGGGTTGAAGTTATCTAAGCTGCCTTGATCCCAAATGCGTAGTTTCATTTTTAAAACAAACAATAATGCGCAATTTTTTGTAGATTACCCGCTTCTACACCAACGTAGTGCTGCCCAAGTGGGGTGAGGTTCTCAACAACTCGGACATCTACAGGCTGCTGTACTTCATCGCTCTGAAATCTTACAATATTTGTTTTATGGGCTGGTGTCTCACAGCATTCGTTTACTTGAAATACGAGCGATGGATCGTGGTTTATGGCGCAGTCAACTACTATGGTTTCACCTTGCTGATCGTCTGGGCCGCCTTCTATCACACCTACCGACACTTTTTCGGTGGAAGCCTGCGAAGGGCAGGCGGCGAGCAGGAAAAGTCAGTGGCGACTGACCAGAAGGCGGAAGGCATAAAGTCCGGGGAGCAGATCAGAGAAGAACAGAAAACAGAAGCCAAGAAGTCTGAGTAGCAAGGGGAATATAAGGGAAAAGTTATAAAGAAGAAATTCTCAAAATTTTAGTTACTCCTTGACAATTGTGTGGAATTGGTATTAATGAAAAAAATCTAAATCTAACCAAATAAGAAGTTTTACCAAATAATATGCCACTGTAACTAGAGATTTGTTAACTAGCTGTTGGAAGGCAATTTTATACATATAATTCGTCTGCCTAGTCAAGGAGGAGTCATCCCCAAGTATGCAGTGTGTTTCATTGCGATAAGATACAGATACTCTCTTATCTGGCCCCAAAAAGCACATTGTCAGTCTTATACATACATATGTATATGTTATGGAATTGTAAATTGTATAAGTGTTAAAATCATGTTAGATCCACTAGTAACTACGACAGATCACATATAAGACTTTAACAAGACCCGGGTCTACGAAAATCAAACATCTATTGCAACAGATTTCTTGTATTTAAAGGAGACGTAACTAAGCCATAAAGACAGATTAATACCAATGCATGAATGGAAAGATGCAAGGATATATTTTAATATGCTCACGCAAAGGGCAAATTTCATGAATGGAGACGCGAAATAAATGCAATGAAATTATTTTTAGTTAATCGTCATATTTTCTTCACTTACTGGGTATGGAAATGAGTGGGAGAATGTCGTTGACCGATGATTCAGAAGCAAACTCACATGAAACACTTAAAATGTATCGTTAGAGGCAGGAAAGTTTGTAATAAAATGAATGTTTAATAATAATAAATTAGTAATAAATGCAAACTCGTCAATGCCAACCATAGCCCCTATTAGACTAAAAACGAAATACCATTTGTAAGATACAAGGAAACTTATTTATTGATCATAAAATGGTCATGAGAATGTATTTAATGAGCTCTTTAGTGTTCCATGGGCTGGGCATCTCCGCTGCCGACATCCACGCGGCGCTTGGCTCCTCCGCTAGAGGCTGGGTTCTGCTCCTCCTGCTCGTTGATCTCGCTAAACATGTAGTCGTCCTGGTACTCCTTCAGGATCTTGCTCGAGCGATTCTCGTCCAGGAACAGCGAGTACACCTTCTTCACATCTTCAGTGTTCACTTCGGTGGCCTTGCGACGACGACACACCAAGTTGGCGGTGGTGATCAGCTGGATGGCATAGCGCAGACTCGTATCGGTGGCAATGCGCGTGAGGATGGTCAGGGCATCCGGGTGCATGATGCAGTCCTCTTCCTCGCAGCGAATCTTCAGGATCTCCTTGACCTCCTTCTCCGAATAGGCAACCGTGCGTATGATGATCATGCGATCGAGCAGATCGATCGGAATGCCGTGGGGGCTGCGGTAGTTGGTGCCCCTGATGCGAGTGATTCCCCTGTTGGTGGCCATCACAACCACGGGAGCCATGTCCGACTCCAAAGCTCGATTCAGGAAGGAGAAGCACTCGATATCCAGCATATGAACTTCATCGATAAAGAGAACGCCAGGGTTTATTTCGGCCTTTCCCTCCTCGCGCCACTCGAGAACCTTGTTGTTGATTTGGTCGCGTACCTCTTGCTTGATTTCGCCAGTGTCCCCGGAAAACAAGGCCAGGAATCCGTGGGTGCGACTATTGATCACATCGATCTCGTGAAGCGTGACGGTGTGCACCACCTCCTTGCGTTTCTGGAGCTCCCCCTCCGGGCACTGGACGAATCTAGTCTGGGCGCCAGTGGCATCGTAGTCCCTGGCTCGGGTAAAGCTTCTGCCCAGCTTGTTAACTTTCCCGGAAGCCTTATCTATGGTGATGACATCGCCCGCCTGGATCTTTTCCTTCATGAAGCACTCGATGATCTTGTTGCCCAAGTCGTAGTTGGTCTCCATCTCCGTGGTCTTCAGGGTAACCTTCCCCACTTTCTGCCCAGTTCCCGTGGCCGGACGTTCGATTTGGATTTCCACCACCTCTCCCTCGATTATCTCGGTTTCCTCCTTGATGCGAACGCCAATACTCTTGCGCAGAGCCTGCGACAAGGCCTCAGTTTTGCTCATCTCCAGCGAATAAATCTCCGACCCCGACATACTGGTAAATGGGGTCTCAGTGCCCAGGGCTTGAGCCATGCCCACGGCAATCGCCGTTTTGCCGGTGCTGGGCTCCCCAGCCAGCAGGATGCATCTTCCGGCGATTTTCCCCTCGCGCACCATCTGGACCACAACTCCGGCGGCTCGGCGGGCATCCTTCTGGCCCACCATGCCCTGGGAAACCAAACGTGCTTCCAGAACATCGTCCAATCCCAGCCCGCGAATGTGCGAGTGGGCGCCAATGCGTTCGATGCGCGTGATGTCGCGAACTTCGATTTTCTCGGTCTCGGCCATTTTTGTACTTCTAGAAAATATTAAAGGTTATTTATTGCTCGTTTCCGACCTGTTCGACGACTCCCTACTTGTTTATGAAGCTTAAATAAGTTGCCAAGGAAATAATGAAACGCCGGGCCTGCTTCAGTGTGGCTCGTTAGGTTTTCAGTCATGACACCGGAAATCACCGCGAAAAGGACCGGATTTTCTCGCTTACGGCATTAGGTCACACTTAAAAAGCTAAAAATAGCTAAAAATAGCTAAAAACTGTTTAGCTATTTTTGGCTTTTTTCTAGCCTTTTTCTAGCTAGTTTCCCCATGATTTTCAGCTATTTTTGGGGGGTTCACAGCTAGAAAAAAGCCAGAAAATAGCTAAAAATAGCTAAACAGTTTTTAGCTATTTTTAGCTATTTTCTGGCTATTTTTAGTGTTGGAAGTCGACATAACGCGTTTTTCGTCGTTTGCCAGCACTGCCTTGGATTTTTGGGTTTTTGGCGACTTATTTACTTTTTGAGTTAAAAACTGCACAAAAGGATGTCGTTTCTAGCGCAGACTGTGCGCCAGGTGCTGCGCCATGTGCCCAACCGCACTGCGGCGCTCGCAGGTGAGTGGCACAATAATTAAAACCATGTAAACAATGTGACATAACAATCACTCTGTCTTAACCAGGTAGCATGCGTTCGCTGAGCGTTTCCCCGGCCTTTCATCAGCAATATAAGCCGGCGACCGAATCGGTGGATATATCCGCCATAAGCAGGGACCAGCAGAAGGAGTGCTCTAGTATCTGCGAGCGAATCAACCAGCAGGTGGCTCGGTCCGAGCAGGGGCGTCTCTTTGCGGTGGTTCACCTGTGCGGAAAACAATTTAAAATAACTCCCGGGGACATCATTTTGGTGGAGGGCTATTGGCCTCCAACGATAGGCGATGAGATTAGCCTGGACAAGGTTCTTCTGGCGGGAGCCAGGGACTTCACCCTGGTAGGACGCCCGATTCTGGAGCCAGGCCTCGTTTCCGTGAAGGCTACCGTGGTGGAGAAGACACTGACCCACACGAAGACACACTTCCGGAAGAAGCGCAGGAAGCAGTATATGAGGATCAACTTCCAGCGGTCTCCCAACACCATGATCAGGATCAATTCCATTGAATTGGCTCGTCCGGTGGATGGGAAGAGCGAGGCCGAGGCGGAGCCCTCAAAGCGTTTGTTTTAGTTAAAGAAAGCTGTTAATCGAGAAAAATAAATCAAATTGTTTAAAGGTAATTTATAATTTCAAATAGCAGGCTCTGTGAGAACTGGAAACTACCGAAGAGTATTCTATTTAATTAATTCTTTGGGCCTTATATCTAAAAATTGTCCATTTAATTCTTATCGAGTAACATTCTCCTCTCTGGTGGGACAGTTTTTAATCTTTATTTAGACAATTTATGACGTTCCGCTGGACATGAATTCGTGCTTCATTGTATTTTCAATTCGATTGTTATGCCCTTGCAGAGGGTATTATAGTATTGCCATGATATTTGAACGCAGTGAAGGAGGCTCCTCCAACCATCAGCATCACCAGCCGAGTCGATCTAGCCTTTTCCGTCTGTCTGCTCCTACGGGAACTAGTCCTATTTCTTTAGCACGTAGTATATATGTCGGAACGGCCGAAATCGGACCACTATATCCTATAGCTGCCATAGGAATGATGGCGAAATTAATGTAAAAACATGTTAGCTTCTTTGTTTTTAAACGTATTTCTATAAATAACGAGATATAGCCGTTTTTTTTATGGATTTAGAATTACGGTTTTAGTTTCATTAAGATGGGACAACTACATATATTAAATAGCTGCCATATAAGCGATCGGTCGATTTATATGAAAATGTAATTTAGAAAATTTAATATTTTTCAACATTTTCACATTGGATCGATTTTCAATGATCCAATTGCAGACTGCAAGTATCCAATTGCAGACTGGTAAGTATCTTTAAAAAAAGCATTATATTAAAATGCATTTTAGAATGTTAATATACAAAAGTTAACCTACTTTATTGTTTATGCTCCTTAGAAACTATCGGTGATAGTTTTATGATATTCGTTGTTTTGAAAGTCTCATTAAATACGGTGGTGTATTATTATAATTTGAATACAAGGAGAACTTTTCAATTTTACAGTTTAAAACATTCATATGTACATATTTTTGGATCTGCATAAGGAGGAGAGTTGAATTAAACTCGTTCCCTTATCCGTCTGTTCCTATGCCATTTAATTACCATTGTCGATTTTCTTTTGATTATCCCAATCATCTTCATACCCAGATTGATCAATGAATGATCAATGATCATACATAAGGGCATTTCCAGCAAAAGGTCAAACAGACCGGAACACTAAAATGTTCATTATTATCGCATTTTTGTCAACATGTTCATAATACAATGGTTACATAGCATATCGTAGTGTGTTTATGTGAAAATCGGCCTAAAAGCTGAAGAAACTGAAATGTAATTATTTCGGATGCAGAAATGTTTTCTACAAAATCTTTTCATTGAAACCTATTCAGAACAGAATAAGTTGTTTTTCAGGTAAATATGAAGATATTCATAGGAAAAAGTGAGGTAAAAAACATTTGGAAGTCTTGTACTGTTCGTGATGTACCGTTACAAATCTGAAATTAGCTTGTAAAGTAAACAAAATAATAGTGTTAATTAAATATAACTTCCCTTAATGGAAAGCTACATTATTTAATTATGGTTTAAGAGTTTTTTCTTTAAAATTACTCGCAATATTTTGCAGACTTTTGCAGTTTTAAAGCTGACGTCAAACAAGATTTCTATTATATATACCGTTCGCGATGCATTGTTTTCTACAAATTATTTCGAAACGACAAGTCCCCAAAGTTTGTATTTTAGAATACAAAGATCACTGGTAAAATGCATTGATCATAAAAAAATAAACATTTCAGAAAATGCTAATTTTTGCCATACTCTTTTCCACTTTATGACGTACGAAATGCCCATATTTTAGCTAGCTCCTGAGCCCAATTCGGAGCATGTACATACCTTGAGTTTTTGGCTTACTTTAATACGGATAAAGAAGATGTCCTTATGGGCGAACTTCAAATGATGAAAGTTGTAACCGTTAAACTTTCATGCTCTTATTGGCAAAATCAAATTTTTGTCCAAACGATCGAATGATCTGGTTTTGTCAGATATAGAGGTACATACATAGATATATGTATGTAGATAAATATATTAGATATATTGACTGATCCGAATATTTTTAAGTCAGTATCTTTATATGACTACAAAATTACGGTGGTAAAGTTTAATGTAGATGTATTTTAAATAGAACCATAGTGCATGGCAACAACACGTAGATTAACCTAAAAAATTGCATAGAACATTTTTCGTTTTGCTAAGAATTCCCTCAAAGACTGCACATATAATTTAAAATATTTTATGGTAAGATATCATCTGTACTACCTTGCAAACTTCTGGCTAACATCTTAATACACTGCAAGATTATTACCAAGAATTTGTTGTTTTAATGAGAGAAAGTTAGGGTAACAAATTATATGATGTCTGGAGTAACGGTTGTACTTTGGTTAAATATTTTATTTCGTTATGTAAAAATAAAAAACCAGTTCTCTATTATTATAATTAATTAGGTTATGAAAGTGTAACAACATATATACTTTACTTTAAGTAACGGGGTGTCTTGAAACTAGTTTTCCACGTATTTTACTCTTTTGAATGTACCCTTTCAACACAAATTTCAGAAATTTGAATTGCTGCACTTTTTCGCCACTCCTTTTACGAAAAGGTTTGTTTGGAGGGAATTGCCCTTCTGACGTTTTGTTTTCATTGGAAATTCCACTTTCATCTTGATTCAATGACGTTTGCCTGCACACCGCGATACATGACTGGTATTTGCTCAAAACGGCAACCTAGTTTGGAGTATGAACTACCTGCCACCCATCCCCGGTAACTCAGCAAAGGAGAGGTGCCGTCTCTAATGAAGCAACCAGCGGCAGCCGCTGCAATATTAATGACAGCCTTTTATCGCCTATGTTGTTGTTGCCATCTTTCATTAAAAGACGTCGTCGCCCCCCGGGCTCCTCCACCAAACCACCACCCTTTGACCATCCTCTCCGCGGGTTAAAAACTGCACGATACACATGGCTGTAAAGGATGCGTGCTGCTTTCTTTATCAGCAGATGTAAGGTGCTCCCGAGTCGGCGGCTCTCGTATTTGTTTACGCTGCTCTTTCACTTTTCACTAACCAAAGGCGTTTACTTTTTAGCCTCTTGATTTAGCTTTTGCTTTTCCCTGGCCCCAATTTTTCGTTTGGCCTTTCCGGATTCAGCTTTGCTCAAGGGGAAAATACAAGCTGAAAGCACCATCTGAGGTTAAAGAAGGGCTTAACGTTCACTGGCTTATAAGAGTAGCCATGGTCTCTCCTTAATTAAGAAATTAAGACATTTTTCTTTAATAAATGTTGGCCAAATACTGATTTTATTTACTTTGCTAATTTTTTTATTCAGTCACATATCTCTTGAGTTAATTGATATATTTTAATGCATTTAATAAAATGCCCTTTTACCTACCTCCTTTCCCTAAATGAAAAGTGAAGTCTTCGCCTTATAGCTTCCGGCAGCATCTATGCTGACACCGCCTAAATAAAATCACTTTTGCTCCATATAAAAATGCCATTAAAAATTATGGTTTCACCTCACTGCCTCACTGCTCCGTCCTGAGCAAATGGGAGGCGTCGCGAGGAATCTAATGGTGCCACATCAAATTTTGCAAATTGCACAAGCAGCACAAATTCAATTGTCGACACTTCGGGCAAGTTTTGCTCAAATATCCATCATAAAATGTATATTCCTGCTGCACTTTGCCGGCGACAAATCAAATTTCAATATGGGTGGGACAAAATGAAAAATAAAAAGAGTAACCGGAAAATAGAACACAAATTGAAAGCATTTTGGTGTGATACAATTTCACCTGGCAAACAGCTTCCTCAGCTTGGTTGGCAAACTTTCGGCAGATTTCCCTCACTACTTTCTCGGTTGATTATGTTATTTGCCTAGGAAAATTGCATTTGATGTGCGTTAAGTGACAAAACGGAAATTGCCACCAAGCGGATGCCGGGTTTGTTTGTCTTCCTATGGCGCCCTCATGCCCCATCTCGAAACCACCCACCATCGAGCGTCCATCTAAGCCACCACTTTCTGCTTTCCGCTTTCTTCTCGCCGTGGAAATCCCATGTAAATGCGGCTCAAGTTGGGCCAAATTTCGTAAATTTATGCGTAGAGGCGTGTGATGTATGAGGCGCAAAGGGGAGAAAGCCGTGGAAAGGGGGAATGTGGACACACGCACTGAAAAAAACATTGCAAAATCTATGTAATTGCGATTGCAAGACATAACCTTTAAAACTAATTTATATAAATTGGAGTGCTCTCTAGCATTAAAACTAATTAATCTAATTACGAATATATTAATTAATAAGGTAAGCTTGAAAAATTCAGGAACAAATAATAAAATATCATATGAAAATAAGGATTTGAATTTTTTTTTAAATGTATGTATTTGTTTTTTTGCGTGCAAGGACGATGGTTACTGTATTATGATCAGCCATCCATCATCAGCATCACTCAGTTTTGACATATCATTGAAATCTTATGCCAACGTCGTCATCATCTGTGACGTTTCATTAACCCAACTCCCCCTCATCCTTCGACACGCCCATCAATCTGGGGGTGTTGATGGGATGAGGAATGTGTTAATATCAACAAGCGAAAACTGTGCGAGCGCAATCTACCGATTTCCGCTTAACCAAGCCAAACATTGCATTTTTGATTAGACACCAGGCCCGTCGAGCCCCCAGGCTGGTCAAATCCCAAGAACGAGGATACAGCCCAGCCTTCCAAGGGAATGTTTGCAAGGGTGGCTTTTTGATATGACTCTGGGCTCTTTGGGCAGGATGCGGGGGAGGACTTGGCGGGCAATTGATTGTAATTCCACTTTTATTGCCGGTTTGCACACATTTCTCTCGTTCCTTAGTATCAGAACTCTGAATCTTTAAATGCGTATCGCTGATATGTATCGGTAAGAGGCTGAGACCTTCGGGGGCACTGTGTGAGCAGCTCTGTCTAAGAGGTGGATCTTTTTTGTTTGATGGTGGTAATTCTGGTTTTGTCATAGACTAAACTTATACAAGGTAGAACTTGCATTAGTGTATGATACCATTTGAATCTGAGTTTACTTTGAATATATACATGTTGGGGAATGATTTCGAAACCAAGTTTCCTGTTCACTGCAGCACATCTAAACCGTTTCTTCCAGCTTCAAATTTGAACATAGAAAAATTGTTTTCGCATTATATCGATTCCATGGCATAACCCTCATCTTCATCATTTGGCCTAAGCATATTACAAACGAATTATAAGCCCACATACATATCATTCTTCGATAAGGGGATGATGATGATTTCTGTCACCTTACGCATAACTTGAAAAGTTTTTCTTGAAAATTATGCAAAAATGTGAAAAATTTTGGTTCTTTTCCTTGGGGATATTTTTCAGTTCACTGAATTGTTGTTTGCCATGCCGAAAAAAAAGTGATTTCAAGCAGCAAGGGTTGTCAACTTGTTTTTGGGGGCGGGCTGCTTTTTTGATAACCTGATGGTGATATGACAATCTGCTGGTTCTTTCCCGCACGTGTCAGAATTCGAATTTAAATAAGTTCGACGAGCAGCAAAGTTGACAAGCAGTTTGGGGCCGACCCGTTTCCCCTGTTCGGCTCTTAATGATGAAATTTCAATAAATGTCATTTGGACTCGGCAAAATGTCAACACGGCACCTACCCGCCCCTATTTCCTCGTTTTCGAGGGGGTGCAACAGCTGTCAGCGCTGCGTTCAATGCGTTAATAATGACAGTTTTCCCCAATATTTTTTATTTTGTTAGTCTAACTAGCCGGAAAATCGACAGAGAACGGAGAACAGGACGGACCCAGGACTCCTCCATACAGTTCCCGTTGCTGCCTGTTAAATTTAATTACTTTTCCATTGCTCATACGCACTGCGGGTCTGCACAAAGCTGAGACCAGTGGTGCCCGACTACCAGCAGGCAGGACACTAAAAATGAATTAAACATTCTAATGTATTCAGACAATACTTGCCAGTTTTGATACAAAACTCTAATAGGGGATGTCTGTAGGCTAGCCTATAATCTAGGTTTTACAAAATCTATTTTTAGGCTGCATACCATTAGGTAAGTCTCGGTTGCCGACAATAATTGTTTGAATTATTTTTTAGCTAAACTTTCTTCAGATTTAGGTGTAATCTAGAACTAGCCGCACATATTCCTTTTTAGAATGAATACATTTTAATATATTTGTAAATATTCATGTTTAAAAAAGAGTTAAGTTTTCCGCTAGTTAGGTTATCTAAAAAAATCTCTACGCTCAACACTGGCAAAATGCCACTGAGAGGGCTGCAGTGAGTGCGAAGTTGTGATTGAAAATCGTTGAAATTTGCATTTTACACGAAGAAATTGCCAACTGCGTTTGTCACACCCTCTCGCCACCATTGCCGCTCACTGATTGCAAGCGGGGTCTATGCGATTCGGATGGTTGAGGTCCTTTGGTCCCCGGTGTCCTGCTGCACCACGTCATCAACGGCATCAATAGTTGACAGTTTCATAGCCAGTTGGCGGCGCTTGTCACAATGGTATTTAATATTTGGACACGCATTGCTGCAGTCAGGAAATCGTTGGTCGATGCAAAGTATTTGATCAGGTTCTCGAACATATCCCCGTTGCTATATTTATTCGAGAATTGAATGCAAAGTTGTACAAAATCCTCGTTTTATTTTGTATTACTATTCTTTGGTCAAATGAATTTAAACTGTATCAAAGTTTTAACAGATTATAACAATCGAAGAACTGAATGAAGACTTAACAGATCCTCTTTTGACGTTTTATTTTTACATTTTAGACGATTTTGCTTCTTGTTTGGTATTGACAACATAAATGTTATAGTTGTCCATTAGCATCTCCACCCCAATGTGTTCGATTATTCGTAGAGATTCAACATTAAGTTCGAGTGACGGTTTTGTTGTGCTTCCTTTAGGCTTACGTCCTCGCTTTGGCTTCAGGTCACTACGTGGGCTGCTATATATATTTCTGGCCTAGGCAACACTAAGTGTTGTTAGGTGGAATCTGACATTTCCATTGAAAAGTTCGACATTTTTAAGCATAAACGTACTCAGAACGGTTTGACGTACGACTATCATTTGTGTTGTTTACAGTTACTTAAAAAAATCAATTTCGCAAAAAAATGGAATTAACTCGTGAACATTTTCGTGCGATCATTTTTCACAACTTTCGGCGTGGATTATCACGACAAGAGTGCAGCGATGAACTTAAATCTTTGTATGACTATGAAGCACCATCCTATAGCACTGTGAAAAACTGGTACAACGAATTCAATCGTGGCCGACGCTCCCTCAAAGACGAATTCCGCGAAGGTCGTCCAAAAACAGCC
>VNKF01002995.1:0-19230 GCA_008044355.1 Drosophila lacteicornis
GGATTTTGATGAGATACTAGAGGCTCCTGTCCAAGAAGCCATAACTACACAACCGAATTATGATGAGGCGTATAATGTCAATATTGTGCGTATCAATTTCTAAAAACATTTCACTATAGATGAAAAAAGTGATTTTAAATGAGTTTTCCTTTCTGTTAGCAGGATGTACACGATGACCATGAACTCCCGAATAGAGAATCACTGGGTGATCTTGATTTCGATATAGATATCGAAGAATATGTCGATGGGGCACCGATAGAATTTGATGATGACTATGTAAATCACAAATTTGCACATAAACAATTTCAAAAAATGTTTGTGGAAAATCCTTTTGGCTATGCTTGTAGAGTTTGCGATCGGCTTTGGTTCGAAAAGGATTTCAAAAAGGCGACATCCACTGATGAAACGATGCTTAAAAAAATATTAGATACAAAAATCCATGCTTCGTCCTTGAATTATTTAACCTCTAATCTTCAAACTAACCTAATAAGAAAATAAGATAAGAGATAGAGGAATACTAGAAGTTTCACTTCTGTCGTGCGTAGGCTGGACACACCCCTTTTTTCTGCATAAGACAGTCGTCTGGGTGAACAACTAAAGGACTTCGACTTTTCCAGACATATTTTCATCTCGCATCTTACTAACGGCACATCGGGTCGAACTGCTCAAATATATGCAGTTTCTATAATCCTGTTAAATCTACCTTTGATTTCATAGCTTACATCTTCCCCACAGTTGTACTCTATTTGCTGACTATTTACAATGTTTATGTTAAACATGTATTTGTCAAAACTCTCCTTAAGAATCTCAACTGTTCCGCATCCTGTATCCTAATTCTATTCCTAGTTGCTTTGTTACATAATAGTTGATCCATTACAGTTTCTTTACTCAACAGTTTGTTGATAAATAACTCACTCCTTAACAGTTGATTTATAACAGTTTCATTCCCTAACAGTTGATTCATAACATTTTGCTCGTTTGTAAATACCTCACTACCTAACAGTTGTTCCATAACAGTTTCATTTTCAGTTTTAATTGTTTCTAAATCTTTTGTCAGTGTTTTATTTATTGTATCTAGTGATGCTTCAGTATTCAAAATATGCCTATGTGCAGACCCAAGGGTGTTTAGATGTAAACTCAGACCGTAAGCCGCCATAAAATCCCTTCCCAAAACCACTTCATGACTCAGGGACTCTTCTGTTGAGGACTCTTTCGCAGCAAGAAATTTGGGTCTGAAAACCGGTGGTAGCACTCCCGCCATCGCAAAAGTTATGTGTTTTGGCGTATTGGGTGGTACCCCAACACATCTTCTCAGTACACCTGCTTGGGCAACTCACATAATGCGATCATTTCTTATGTTGACACTACCAAGGCTCTAGCCATAGCATATTCCAGTTTGGATCTTATGAACGACTTAAAAATGTTCACCGCTACTTCGGTTCTCAGATCTAATTGTAGTCACTGCTTCTAGGTTTCTTTCTAAGGTTTTAGTCCCCATCTTCATCTTTTTAATATGTGGAGTGTCCGACATATAGTATTTGCGCTTATAACTCTGCAAAGAAATGTAGTTTGCTTCTGCTGCAAAATCATCTTGTTGTCAATGTGAACCGAAATTTGCCTACAAGTATTTCTACTTCTTCCTATCAGCATAAGCACAATTTTTTTTCTAGAGCTCTTACCACAAATGAAAAATGTACATTTTTGTATATGCATTTTTTGTTTTTTTTTTTTTGCGGATTTTTAATACAAACTATAACATTGTTATGTCAAGTCAAATAAAAATGGATTTTTGACGAGACCGAAAAAAAAATGATCTCACTGATGTTATGCAAAATGCACCAAGAAAAATCTAAGAAAACGCACTTTCTGTTATATATATTACATTTTCTTTAGTGAAATAGATGAAGTCATTTGTTGTTGACTTCCTCTATAATATACTAAAAGTAAAGGCCCAGCCAGCGCTATATTATTATGTTCATTTCTGGAAAAGCTAGACGCGGATCTTAATTTGCTATTAATACGATTTGGTATCGGATCTTAATTTGCTATTAATACGATTTGGTATAATATGAAAAATGACAAACACTATGGAAAATAATCATAAAATAACCATGTCGATTTTAATATTTTTTTTTTTTATATAAATATTCGTTGTATTCATATTTACTTCATAAAAGTAAAAGATAAAAGTTTCTTCAACCCCCGTTTCGGACCCTTTCTTCAACTCAAGTCGATCTAGAAATCCATAAAGTTGTCTCGAGCGATAAAATTGTACCTACAAATTACAATTTTTGGGAGCAGCGTTGCCGCTAGCGTCAATAATTTCAGAGCGAATTCAAGTTGTTGCCGTCTCTCTAATTGTTAAGACAGTAATTTGAGACTAGAAATTGAATGTGTCATTCCAGCCTAAGCATTGTTTAGATCCAGAAATATTACAACCACTTCTGACTTGTTCTTTTTGAGGATTTCTATTTAATAGGCCATTAAAACACATAGATGCTGATTTATTTTTTTAATATAAGTAAGATCTTACTGGAAATAGTTTATTCTCCTCAGCAAAGCCATCCAATCGTTCCGTTATCATTAAATTCAGAAGTTTAGACAGAACCCCAATTAATAATATAGTATAAGTTAATTCTTATACTCATTGAGATCTTTTCCTCTCTTAGGTATGGGCAAAACCTTGATTTTTCTCCAATCTATTGGTACCTCACATGCGACATATATCTTGTTGAACTCAGCTAGAATGTTCTGCAATGATTCTTTATTACACGCTTTAATCATATCGTATGTTATTTGACCTTATTTTCCACCTTACTTTTTCCCCTTGTTCAGAATGAACTCAAGCTCTGTCATTGGGAATAATTTATGCGTTTCTAATCTGAGGGCATAGTCGTTTGAAAGTTACCAATGGCATCCTTTGAAATTTGAGGAATTCTAGTTATTGCTGAGCTATATTTAGGCCAAAACTCGTGCTATTAGTCGTGTACATGCCTTTAATTTTCCACAGATACTTCCAAGCAGCCTTGCTGTTTGGTTGTTGGTTTAACATGTCTAATTTGTTTTCATAGCTATCCCTTTTTTGACAGCTTTTCTCCAGACGCATTTTAGATCGGCAGCCTTGAGATAATTTTCAAAGCAGGGATTAAACCTGGACTGCAATTGTTCTTTCGTGAGACAAGAGTGTAATACCTTCAATTAATCATTCCACCAGAATTAAGGCGTTTTGTTAACCTTTATGATTATCTTTCCCTTCATCGATGTCGTCATCTGCGACCTTTAAGACATGTTCTTTCAAGCATTCTGCTAAGTCTAGCTTTAGCAAGAAAGCATAATAATATGAGATTCTACGGTCTTCTTTATTGCGACACGGAGCTGACATTTTTCCTAGATATAAACGCATTGCGACAGCCATTAAGGTGCAGTACCATTGCATTCAGAAGTATCCGAAGTCTCAGTAAAAGCGAATGTTCAGGATCATATGGTCCATACAGTAAAACGACTTATAAAGAGATTTCCTGAAAGTGAGTTGGATATTCCTCCTGAGAAACTGACATTAATCAGTAAATGGGGATGCAATAGACCATCTAGACAAAGCATTTATAAGCAAAGGATATCCTAAAACTTTTTAAAGGCGTTATTATTCCACATTTGCAGCACCTGTGCAGATCAGTAATTTTTCCATGCCAACGTGGATTTATTTAACGAAGATCAACATCAACTAACCTTCTGGAGCTCACTTCTTTTATTATAAGGGGATTCCCACAAAATTTGCAACTAATGTGATCTATACTGATTTCAGTAAAGCATTTGACTCCGTTAATCATTCCGTTCTTGTTAGGAAACTCGACTTGATGGGTTTTCATGTCTATCTTCTTAGGTGGATCTCAAGTTATCTGAATAGCAGGACGCTAAAGGTCCTCTTTAAAAACAAGTTGTTGGGTGACCTCTGGTGTCCCCCAAGAGAGCCACCTGGGTCCCTTACTTTTTACATTATTCATTAACGAATTGCCCAAAGTTTTGACTAACTCCAGAGTACTCTGATGACATTAAATTTGCGTGCAATGTCAGTGCGATGCCAGCCAGATTTACAAACAGATCTTAATAACTTTCAAAAATGGTGCACCGCAAACTTATTAAACCTAATAAGCTAATGACATTCTCACGTGTCTCTTCCAAGCTTGCGAATTATACGCTGAACTGCTGCTCTTTAGAAAGGATCACTCTAGTTGACGATTTGGGTATTCGCCGAGATCCTAAACTGAAGTTTATTGATCATATTTCGTGCATTGGCATAAAGCCAGGGGTGTGCTTAGATTTATTAAACGGTGATCGAAAGAATTCGATGACACCTACGTAACGAAGGATTTATACATTTCGTTAGTTCGTCCTATTGTAGAATATGGATCTTGCGATTGGAGGCTCCAGTGGAACGTCCACAGCAAACGTATTGAGTCAGTTCAAAAGAACTTTTTACTTCGTGGCTTAAACTGGGATGCAGACTTTAGGTTTCGACCTTATTCTAGTAGACTTCTCCTAATTAACCTTCCTTCCTTAAAAAAACTAGAACGATGCTAGGCATTGTCTTTACGTATTCTAGTAGACTTCTCTTAATTTACCTTCCTTCCTTAAAAAACTGTAGAACGATGCTAGGCAGTGTCTTTACGTATAACCTGATCCGTGGTGACGTGGAAAGCACCGATCTTTTGGGGCAGTTGAATTTCCACGTACCATGTTGAACCACCAAATTCTACTTGCCTTTGGTTTTGCAGCATTGTAGAACCTCGTATGAAATGCATGAACCCTTTAGAGTACTATGTGCAAATTATAATGATTTGTTCAAAATAACCTCATCTGTAGATAGTACACTTTCAAGGTAGCAATCGAGCTGGGCGCTATTAGTCTATATCAGGGGTCCGCACCACTACAGTCAAATGCCAACATTGCATTTGTATGAGTGAACATCGAACACTCTATGGCTAGATATGAGAAAAAAACAGCTAAAATATATTGTTATATGGCAACAAAATTAGCTATAACCTAAAAACTAGCTATTTAACGCTAAAAAAAGCTAAATTTAGACACATAATTACTATTAGTCATCACTGATTCTTGTGTTCTCTTTTGTGCATACTATGCGTGAGCGGCAGCGACGCCGACTGAGAAAAATCCTATCCCGCGGGATAGGGCCGTGCCGACCCCTGGTCTATATGGTGGAGGGTAGTTTCCTCGCATTCTTTTACCTAAACTTTTCTTTCGCGCCTATTAACACTTTACCCTAACAAGCACGTGCTTGGTTTCGAAGAGCCACTTGATTGTGACAGAAGTGCATCAACGTCCATCAGAAAAAAAAGTAAAACAAGAAAGAAAGCTAACTTCGGAAAACCAAAGTTTGTATACCCTTGCAGTCTGCAATTGGATCATTGAAAATCGATCCATTTTGGTAATGTTGAAAAAATATCGAAATTTGTAAATGATGTACATCTTACATTTTCATATAGAATTTTACATTTTAAAATAAATTTACCGATCGCTTCTATGGCAGCTATATGATATAGTTCTCCGATCTTAATGAAATTAAAACCGTAATTCTAGAACCGTTATATCTGCTGGTATATCTCGAAATATATAAATATACGTTGAAAAACAGAGAAGTTAATTTTTTTTACATTAATTTTGCCATCATTCCTATGGCAGCTATACGATATAGTAATCCGATTTCGGCCGTTCCGGCATATATACTGCGTGCTAAAGAAATAAAATTATGCTGAACATTTCAGCCCGATAGCTCAAAAACTGAGAGACTAGTTCGGGTAGAAACCGACAGACGGACTGACAGACGGACAGACAGACGGACAGACAGACAGACAGACGGTGATGCTGATCAAGAATATATATACTTTATGGGGTCGGAGATGCCTCCTTCATTGCGTTGCAAATATCACGGCAAAATTATAATAAAATTGGCGTATATCCCTCCAATAGGGAAGGAAAACTTTGATACAAATACTTAAAATGAGATGAAAATAAAGATGAGAAAACCCCGAATACAGAAAGCGTTTTTGGAAGAAATTGGACTACGACTGGACTTCCCCTTGCAATGATACGGAAACTCAAACAATGGAAAGAATTCGCGGAGATTTTTTGAAAACGAGGAGGTAGTTACTCGAATCACTGGAATTAACAATGACCATTAAGAGATTTGAGGCAATCTTGAATGTTTTAAATTGCTAAGAAAATGTAAATTTTGCAAAATATGGAGAATATGCTTCGAAAACACAATCACTTTTGACGGAAATGTGTCCACAAAAGCTATTGACAACAACAGTTCATGAAATATTGGCGCATTTCAAAGATATAACTGAATACCATTCTATACCGATTGGAGAGATTTCAAAAGAAGCACAGAAGTGCTTGAACAAAGTTTATAAAAAATAAAGATGCTCCAATACGTTCAAAGGTTCAAGAGTGAGGCAAAATTATGACCTTTTTAATACTTTGGCTGCATCTTCCGATCCACTAATTTCATCTATGTGAAATCACGAAATCATTTGGCATCCAAAGATTATATTTCATGATGTATAGTACATGGTCTCTCAAATATTTAAACCCATTTTTTTAGTTATCATAAACATGATTTTTTTATAATTTGTAAAACTTATAATTTTGATAAATCATAAGAAATTATGAAAAAATCGTAGCACCCTCTTTAAACACATTTTTAATAGGTTGAACAGTTATTTATCAATTGCCATTTTAACTTCTCACTTTCGTTTTCTCTTTCATAGTGATTGGTCGTGTTTTTGTTTTGCGCCTCGTATTTGTGTAAATTCTTTGCTATAAACCACCGGGGTTTTATTTGAAACTTCTATCTTGTGTTCAATTATAATTCACCGTTTCACTTCGCGTGTGCATGCAGCTGTTTTTGTGTATTAATATCTATATTAATTGCAAATTAGTTTGGTGCAGCAATTGCTTATCTTCATTTTTGCATTCTTTTTGTGCTTATCCGTTACGCCGATATTACATCTTGACAGCTTAAGCTCCCTAACTCTCTTGCTCGCTCTCTCTCTCTTAGTGCACGTAACTTCTCTTAACTTCTGATTGGTACAGTTGTAAGTAACTATAATTAGCGGTAATGTTGCCTGCGCTATTAAAACCTGCAAGAAGGTAATTTCAAATGATGACCCTAATATCGGTTGCTGGCTTTGTGATAATGTTGTGCACACTAAGTGCCTTGATCGCACAGGCCAGGCGGCTGAAATGATTAAAAACAGTGTAATGCGCTACTGCTGAGAAACTTGTCGCGAGGTTGAAAAGGCAATGAGGTCTTTTATGCGGCAAACCAAAAATGGTTTTAGGGAGCTAACTAATGAGGTGCTCGTGGCGCTAGACTCCCAGTTTAATGGCCTTAAGCTATTAAATGAGTTCTCTAAGCGCATAAAACCCACGGTTGGCATACCGCATTTGGGCGAATCCCAACAACTCGCGGCGGGTTCTCAACAGCTCACTCCCTTGGCACAGTCCCTGACTCCTATATATCTAACTCCAATGATATTAAGATCGAGGTCGAGAAAAGATTCGGCCTCCGAATGTGCCGCGGGAGGGGCAGCGCCTCCATTTATATCCGTTGAGTCCGCTGAGGGGTGACCTCACTGAACCCCATCCACAAATCTCCCCAGGGTACCAGGCCCGGAATACCGGCCGAAGTTGCCACTACAAATGTATTGCCAACAGCCCTTATTGCTATTCCACCAACGAAACAGATATGATGTAAGTACCTATATTCTAGGTCGTATTAAAGCCGAAAAATCTAAGATTAAGGTGGAAAAATTCCAATTTTCTTATGCTAGGGATATATGCAACATTTAGTAGTTCTAGGTGATTTTAACATTCCTGGGGCTATTTGGCATGACTTTATTGATGGCTTCTTTGACATTTCGCTGCCTCAAGTCAACCATGTACGAAATTCCTTAGATCGCTTGCTCGATCTATGCTTTGTCTCTGATCCGGCAAGAGTCAGTTTGGTTAGTTAATACATTTCGTTAGTTCGTCCTATTTTAGAATATGGCGTTTGGAGTCCCCAGTGGGACGTCCACAGCAAAGGCATTGAGTCAGTTCAAAAGAATTTTTTACTTTTTGCACTTCGTTGCTAAAACTGGGATGCAAGCCTTAGGCTGCCATCTTATTCTAGTAGACTTCTCCTAATTAACCTACCTTCCTTAGCAAACAGTAGAGCGATAATAGGCATTGTCTTTATGTATAACCTGATCCGTGGTGACGTGGAAAGCACCGATCTTTTGGGGCAGTTGAATTTCCACGTATCATGTAGAACCACCAGATCCTACTTGCCATTAGTTTTGAACCATTGTAGAACCTCGTATGAAATACATGTACCCTTCAGAGTACTATGTGCAAATTATAATGATTTGTACAAAATAACCTCATCTGTAGATAGCCTTCCTAAACTAAAAACATTAATCTTAAGCCACTCAGTACACATAGCAATCGAGCTGCGCGCTTTTAGTCTATGTGGTGGAGGGTAGTTTCCTCGCATTCGCACCTAACCCTAACAAGCACGTGCTTGGTTTCATAGGGCCACTTAAGTGTACTGATCGTAGTGCATCAACGTCCATCAGAAAAGTAATTAATTTTTTAACGAAAAAAATTGAATGATCCCACTGTGCATTGGTTGAAAAGATAATGCTCGCCGAAGTTGATAATATGCTGAGCTTAGGTATCATAGAATAATGCATGACTGCATGGAGTAGCAACTGCGTTTGGGAAAAAAGGACCGATAAAAATCGCTTATGTTTGGATTCCAGGGTAATTAATAAAGTCCCCAAACGAAGTGCCTATTTGCTTCTACATATCAAGTCGATTACCGGCCGCAAAATAGACATAAAACATGTTAATCCTATTGGATGAAAATTGTATACAGTATACAGCATTCTAAATGCCTAATAAGCCTTTATACACGTAGCAATACTAGCAATCCCTTAGCGGCTTCGCCAGCTACAAAAAATAATATACCCTGAGGAAAGTATATTTATATCCCTTACGATTGACTTTAATCAAATAATGATTTTCTGTAGCTGGCATATACTTGCACACTGGGCTATTAAAACATAAAATAATTTTAAAAAATGTATCTTTTTCGACGCCTGCTACGCATTTTGTGTAGTTTGTGGAAGTGTGTGTCCGTTAGTTAACTTTTCTGCTGCGCTTTTTGAAGATGGTTTTGGTTGTGTTAGTTCTTTTGTCAAATCGTTAATAAACCATATTAAATTCAACCGTTTGATTGTAGAAAACCTATTACCATTTGTTTGTCCCGTTCCCCAAAACTGCATCTTGCTGATTAATTATACTAATTCCGTGAGGATCTTAGCTGTTTTCTCTATTTACAATGGCTGGCTAAAGAGAATTTGAAAATAATTATTTTTAGGTGTACGTATTAACCAATGTGTAGTAGAAAATAAAAAAGTATTTGACCGAGAATCGAGAATCACACTTCAACCATCTACGCCAAGGCTCAAAAAAAAGGCAGTCCTCCGCCGTCAGGCCCGAATTTCAAGCCTATTTTCAACAATGCATTGTTAAAGAACTACTCAAGATAATTTCATGAAGTTTTTATACCCGGTACCCATTGGGTACAAGGGTATTATAAGTTTGTGCCAACCGAGAATGTATGTAACAGGCAGAAGGAGGCATCTCCGACCCCGTAAAGTATATATATTCTTGATCAGTATCACCAGCCGAGTCGAATTAGCCATGTCCGTCTGTCCGTCTGTCCGTCCGTGTGAAACAACAGATCTCAGAGACTATAAGAGCTAGAGTTACCAAATTTGGTGACAACATTGGAATCTGTTGCACGCAGATCAAGTTTTTTTTAAAATTTGGCCACGCCCACTTCCGCCCTCAAAAATCATAAAAAACGTTAAATAAGCTATACTCGATTTTTTTTCGGGTACAAGTTAATAAATACAAAAAATGAATAAAATAGAGCGGACGTTTCCTGAAAATTTCAGTAAAATCGGATGATAAACATGGGAGATATTAGCAATAAGGTTCGAATTTTAAAACCCCCCTAAGGCGGTGCTGTTGCAAGCTGAAGCCGACAGGTGGCGCATTCGAGCCTTGGCCGTGCGATATAATGGCGCCAATGTACGTATGTACAATGTATGTATGTACAATTTTAATTTGCCTTTTAGTGTGAAGCGCAAACGTTTAGGTACCGGGTATCTCACAGTCGAGCACAGTCGACTGTAGCTTTCTTACTTGTTTTTATTGGATTCGTACATTTTACGACTTTAAAACAATATAAGCAATTTCTATGTCGGGTTGTTGCGGCGTCCTTGAGATGACCTTGAAAGTGCTGTGTCAAATCTGGATAGCTGACTTTGTGGCACGTTTTTAGCGATGTCAATGTGTGAAATCGAAAAATGCAAATAGATTATTAATTAGTGTTACGATGGCTATGTTTGGTATTGGGCAATTTTTGATTTTTCAAAAAGTGCTAATAATACACAACTTTTAACAAAAAAGTGAATTTACGACCATGTTTTTTGGTCTTTTGGAGGCTGTAAAATTTCGAAAAATCAAACATATCGACATGTTTTCTGAACAATTTAAAAAAGAATTAGTCGAATTGGATTAAAATTGCTAGTAGAAGTCTTACCAAAAAGTTAAAAAAAAGTCAACTTTTGGGGAAACGCGTTTGAAGCGCCGCCAAACGCTCAAAACGGTCGCAGGTGCGTGCGTTCCAAACACCGAATAACCATGAACGAAAGTTTTTTTTACAAAACGCTTTTAAGGGCGTGTTACTATTATCGCTACTTCAAAAATATGAGAAAAAAAAAACGATTTTTTGAAACCGCGACGGCGGAGGACTACCTTAATGATGATTTGGTATCAATCGTTGCAACTGCTTGCTGAAACTGCAAGCTTATTTCGGCCGCCTGCATTTTAAAAACTTTATGCGACACTTGAACCAACCTTCCGAGTTCTAAAAAAAAGACATATAATATACATAACAAAAAAAGACCAGCCATTCAAAACAAGCAACAAAAAAAAAGTAGCTGATCCGGGATGTGAAAACCCAAGGTGTCAAGCAGCGGAAAAATATAAAATAATAACAGAAGCCAGTTGGCAAGCAGTTCTTGCTAGCAACTGCAAACTGAGAACTTTAAGTGAATCTTGAACCACCCCTCTAAGCTCTGAAATAAAACAAGATATAAATGGAACAAATACAAAAAAAAAGGAAAAAGGAAGCTTTCTTCGGCATGCCGAAGTTTGTATACCCTTCGTTCTGAGAGAGCTGCTAGCAACGTAGAAAAATTAGACACCGAATAAATGTTGCTTGCATTTCTTCAGGCTTTGCTCCAATCTATTCAACTGGATAATGCGGGATTTTCTTTCCAGCAAGGGAAGTATTTTCCAAAAGATTTTTCCAACGGATTGCCATGACATTGACAGATTTGTATCTTTTCTTGCCATTCGTATTGGAACGACCCAACTCCTAGAAAGCCCAATGCAGTCGCCAATTGCAAAACGTGCAAAAAACGGGCAATATGCACAAAATAAAAAAAAACACATACGGATAGGATGCGCATCTTAGAAGCCTGATTTCTGACATTCTGTCGCCGGAGCTACTCAATAGCCAATGCCAAGCTAAAGTCATTTTTGCCAAAGTTTAGCGAAAAAAAGTTAAACGTTTACAAGTTGAAATTTTGATAGCTGATAGCCGCCGATCATAGAGAGCATCCAGACAGTTGGCGGCAGATGCTAGAGTTACCAAGTAACTTTTAGATTTTTTCTCGCCGCAATTGAAAGGTTTTATGTATTTTTTTAATAAGCTATCAATAATTATCATAATCAATTTGTTTTCAATCAATAAAATAATAATAAATAAAATTAGAAAAACCTATTTTTCTGCAATGAGTGACGTATACAAGTTGCTTAGCCAACTCGTGGATACTCTAATCTTGGAAGGTGTCATCCCTTAGCAGTGAAATCCAAAAAACTTGCTGACAATGCTAAAAAAAATAGGACCGATCCTTCCTATGGCAGCTTTAAGATATTGGAGTCCATCTAAGATATTGGAGTCATCTAATTTGACCCGATCGTTCCAATGGCAGATATAACATATAGTGGTCCGATATGGATAAAATTGAAAAATTATGGCTATAATTAAATTAAGGTAGGTATCTAGCCTCCAATTAGAGCTTAGCTCCGTTTTGATCCACACCATCTAATGTAGTCGTCGGCGCTGTTACTTCTTTTAGTAGGTAGGATAGGATTGCAGTTACCGTCTGCTTTCCCACTTCTCCAAGTTACTCGAACTGATATGCTCTGAAGTGACGCGCTCTGAACCGGTTGAGTGCTGTGTGCCTATTGCAAAGTTGCCGGTGATGGCTGCTGTTACTCTTCTGATGTCGTTTTTACTCTTAGAGATCAGCTCTCCCGTTCGTCTCCTGTCGTATTCTGACCAGCAGAGCTTCGATCTCCTGAGCTCCTAGTTCATTACCCACTTTCTGCTGGCTAGTTTCTTAAAGTGGTCTTGAATTTCCGCATGGACTGAGTTCAGTGAAACTGGGATGTTTGTCGTATCTGTGATATCCCCTGACCCTTTCCGGGCCAGCTCTTCAGCCT
Source organism: Drosophila lacteicornis (assembly GCA_008044355.1). NCBI lineage: Eukaryota > Metazoa > Arthropoda > Insecta > Diptera > Drosophilidae > Drosophila > Drosophila lacteicornis. The sequence goes on from VNKF01002995.1 coordinate 12,652, forward strand.
TTTCGTTTCTGGGTATGTCGTTGTGTCCGGGTACCCAAGCTATTTGTACCCGGTTGTGTTCCGCAAGTTTATTTAGTGCCTCTTTGCATTTGGCCACTAGTGTCGCATTTGGTTGGCCATAGTGTTGCATTTGGCCACTAGCTCCCTCGCTGCTTTCAGTATTGCGAAAATGTCCGCCTGAAACACTGTCGCTGACTCTGGGAGGTGGTCAACATATTCCTAGACAGCCAAGCGGCGATAAGATCCATGCAGTCGTCAGCGGTCTGTTCCAAAAATGTACTGGTGAGCAGGGAGGCACTAGTAACGATGGTAAAGAGGCGGCGGACGAGCTTGCAAAGGAGGCCGTCGGGCTGGCGAATGACAGAATGGAGAACGTGTCTGTCTCCCTAAGAACGCTTCAAAGCGAGCTAGAGAGACAGCCCGACGTGAAAAACAAAAGAAGGTGGAGAAACTCCACAACCTGCAAGATCTTTAAGATCATGTGTAAGGATCGCAATGACAAACTCAGGCACTACGTACTGCATCTACCACAGAAAGATTGCAGACTGCTAGTGGGTATACTCACAGGACACTGCCTGGCTGAGACGCATGCAGTGAAGCTAGGCATCACCATCAATGGGAACAGCAGGAAATGCGATGAGTCCGAGGCAATGGAAACCTTGAAGCATTTTATTTGCAAGTGCCCCGCCAGGCAAACTACTTGCCTTCGCGAAAAACACCCTGATCCTTAAGGACTTCGAAGCCTCCTAAACTATCGCCAGGTTCACACCCACCCATCCGGACAACTAAGGGCCATATTGGACTATTCAGGGCCCTGTGAGGGCCATTCGGGTTAACCTAACCTAACCTATGGTGGGTATGTCTTCTTGGAGTACGTAAGAACAATATTTTCATATTTATCCCAGTCTGTCTTGCGAGAGTTTCTTTTCGGTGCTGATTAGCATATCGGCATCGATATTTCGAAAAATATGTACCTTTGGTCTTATAAAGAGTGTTGTGTCGAAACCTCACATTTTCCTACCTTGTAGTTACTGTACTCCATCTGGAAAGTTATGGCTAGGACCTCTTCTCAGCCTTGAAACTCTTCCGTGCTTGGAAAAATAAAGGTGGGTGTATTTCCCATGTTACAGATAGTGACGTCAAGACATATAATACTATCCAAAAGAGACTCACCCCTTTCGTTTGTTTCCTTATTTCCCCACAGCGTGTGCCTCGCATTGGCGTCCCACCCGAAGATTAGCATTGTTTCGGTTGCCTCAACTCACTGCATCAGCTTGATGACCGACTCTGGTAGTTCCGGTTCTTCGTGGGCCCTGTATCTTGAAGCAACTGCTATGGCAGTCCTATCCGCTGCCACAAATCTCTCCACTGCTAGATCTGAATTGCTGAGGCTGGGATGTGAAAGAGCGTTAAGGTTGTTTTTTATGGACTGCAAGATTTGCTGAAGCGTGCGAGTAATCTGCACGGCATTATTGGGGTGTAGTGTTGAGGGTATTGTCATAGATAACCAAGTCGTCCAACAGCTTATTGGTGTCATCGATTTCATCCCCGAGGACATCGTCCGACTCGGCCAGAAAGACCTTAACTTTGGTAATCTTAACCCCGTACCGGATGCTGTTGTCGAACTTTTCCAGCTGTTCTAGGAATTTTTTGTAGATGAGGAATTCGAACGGCTGGCTTGTCTTATCTCCAACTCAGCCTAGAAAATGGCCCAGTCCTCAATGTGGACACCTGGATTCTGAGCTGTCAGAGTCATGACCACCCTTTCGTGGTTGGTCTGCCCCTTGGGCAACCAGATTCGAGCTCTGGGCCTACTCGGTATCTCCCTGGCAGGGACGAGCTTAATGCCGATCCCCTTTCAAGCGTTGCTAAGCCCGTGGCCCCTGACCATGTCTTGGAATCAATCGAGGGGGTCGTACCAGTTGGCTCGGATAGCAATTCGTCAATCACCATCTGCGCCAGCTTGGTCTCGACCTCCTAACATTTCTCTATCAGAAGGCGCCCATCGTCGTTGAGCTCATCGACCAATGCCATGGCAAGGCTCTCTCTAGCCACCTCACTGAACTTCTTCGCTGGCCTTACAAACGATGTCGGTCTCGGAATCACCTTAGCGTCCTTTGCCTTTTCGGAGCGCTCTCACTTACTTCTTGTGAGCGATTGCGCATCGCTTGTGGAAGCAGGAACGCTTTCGGGTGCCCCTTCTCGTAAGGCTCGTACTCCTGAACTACTGCTTGGAAACGGGCCTTGTCTGCTTGGTAGCACTTGTCCGTCTTTCCTTCCATTTCATTGTTGGCAATCTTTGCCAGGAGGTGGGTCAACGGCATTGCATTGCCGTCTTCCCCTTTCACCGCCTTGGTAGAGTCTGTTGTTGGTTGTACCGTCTGGGGAGTGCTTGTTTTGGCATTCCCTACCGAATTTGACGGAGCTCTTGTCTCATCATTTGAGGGCACCAACTCATCTTCGTCAATTTCGGATATAGAGTGAGGTTTTACGTCCCTTACGAGGTCAGAAGCGGAGTTTGGGGTTGTCATCATGTTGCCTTGAGTTGCTCCGAAAGGCAAGCGCGGCGGGCCCGAGGGGTTTGGGCTTTAAAGAAAGTCGAACGTGGCTTCGGCCCTAAGCTACGACTGGGCCACTTCCGACCCAGGGTTGCCTGGCCCTGGAAACGCTCCGTTCGAACACAGCTGGATTTACCCTTCAGCTGTCGCTTGACACGCCTGACTTGAGGGGAGGCCGTTTCAAGACTTGCCGGGTCACGGTAGGGATTGGGAGACACAGAAATTATGGCTGTGGGAGTCTAGGGAAACGCCGCTCGCATTAGCCGTACCGAAGTACGTTACCAGGAGGCACCACGCGGAGGACCATTTCCGAAGAGACGGTGGTGTCTATCAAGGTTGGTGCACTAGCAGAGCCAAGGCATATATATATAAGCAAAACTATGCTGATCTTGCCTTGGTCTGATGCCCCCATACCACCCAAAATTAAATTAAAGGACCATATATTTAATTTGAATATTGGGAATAGAAAGAAGACTACCTGTAAAGTTCCATTCAGAACTAAAAATATGGCTAAATCGACTCGTCTCGTGATGCTGATCAAGAATATAAATACTTAATGCTGTCCTTCAGAGCGTTGCAAACTTCTGACTGAAATAATAATACCCTGCAAGGGTGTAAAGAGAAATGCCAAAAAGAAAATAAAACGACGACCGCAGTCTGGAATCGAACCATAGTTCTCCCGGTCATACGTTCAAAAATATATATATGATTGTATCATCTGTCGAACTACAAGAAGACCTAACACCGTATTAAAACCTCCAATGAAAAAACCTTTTACCTCAGATAGGCTGTTTCAAAAGTTGTATATCGATCTTCTCGGTCCCTGTCCCCGATCTAAGATGGGCCACATAGGATTACTCATCGTAGTGGACCATAATACTAGGTTTCACTTTTTGTGTCCGCTGAGAAAGTTTAACGCTACAAAGATCTGCGGATATCTGAAAGATGCTATTTTCTATACCTTTGGGTTAACTGAAACCATTTTATCAGACAACGGAACTCAATTCAAATCAAACTATTTTTTTGACAAGTTTCGGACTTAAACATAAATGCACAGCAATTTTCTGACTACAGGCCAACGCCAGTGAGAAGTAAAATATATCTGTTTTAGGAGCAGAAGGCGATTATATTTTTAAAAAACATAAAAACTGGGTTGAGAATTTATACACTTGTGACGCGTGAGCGCGCACATAGAGATAATGTAAATAAAAAAACATAAAACCAAACAATAAAAACTAAAAAGAATATAATAAAAAGTTGCAAACATTCAAATTCGAATTTGAATATATGCGCGCGCGCACCATTGATCGAGAGCAAAGGGTCACACTGGGCCGAAGGGGCTTTGGTCACACCAAAAAGGTATAATTCTGCACGTGCGGCGGTCACACTAGACCTCCCCGGATTCCTATATAAAGCGGACCACAGCCAGCGAGAAGGCACTCAGCTACCGGCAGCGATCGGGTGAGGTAAGCCTACCTTTAGTTGCCCACATCCAGGAGTCAGTAACAGGAGTCGTTTGGGGACAGGATCCTCGGGTCTAGTTCACATTAATACATTGTAGTTAGTTATTCCCCGTAGTATTTTCCCCGACCCTCCTCTGGTAGACGTCTTCGTCACCACCGCTCACGAATTGGCCCGCCGATTCGCCTGGAAGACTTAAGTCTACGCTATCCCGGTTCGGCCCGCCGATCCGCACTTCTCTCAACTGGTAGACTTTAGAGCCTCCAAAACCTTCTCATAACTGGTAGACTTTAGAGCCTCCACAACCTTCTCGCAACTGGTAGACTTTAGAGCCTCCAGAACCATCTCGCAACTGGTAGACTTCAGAGCCTCAATAACCGTATCCTAACTGGTAGACTTTAGAGCCTCCACAACCTTCTCGCCACTGGTAGACTTCAGAGCCTCAAAAACCCTCTCGTAACTGATAGACTTCAGAGCCTCCAAAACCTTTTCCTAACTGGGAGACTTTAGAGCCTCCACAACTCTCTCGCCACTGATAGGCTTCAGATCCTCCAAAACCATCTCGCAACTGGTAGACTTCAGAGCCTCCCAAACCCTCTCGCGACTGGTAGACTTCAGAACCTCCAAAACCCCCTTCGTTGCAAAGACAGGCAAGCCGCCGTCAGCACTAGCTCTCTGTAGCAAACTTTCGGGGCAACACTCAGGGTAAACTTGTGGGTCCAACTCTCTCTATCTCGCCCATAGGAAGCGCCCACAACCACCGGGTCAGGTCCAACCCCCCAGCGAAGCCACGACAGCGCCCGTACTTCGGCACTGGCAACGACGGAACCGGGACGACGACCCCACACCCGGCATTTCGGCTCCCTGTTCCGGCTTGATTCTTTCCATCTCTCTAAATTCTCATAATTCTCTAGTGTTCTCATCTGGGACCGGGTCGGAATCTGAACTATCTCAGCCCCACCAGACCGTCACAGCGGCGCCCGAGCAGGTTGAAGTGGTTGCAAATAAAGAAGAGCAAACGACACCGAATCAGCAGAATACGCGGTGGAGTTCGGGTTGGACGCGTCAGGAAAGGCGGATAATTGCAGCATTTGCCAAAAGGACGGACCACGAGGAAGCCATCAAGGAGATTGGCAGAACTAGCGAGGATACACAGAAGGGAAAAGAGCCCAGCGCCAGACGGAACGTATCAAACCCCAGGAATAGTGGTGACCGAACCGTACACGCAAATGGACAGTAAAAAGGAGGCCAGAATGGAAAAGAGCGTGAAAGTGGACATCGTGGACCAAGTATGGTGCTGGGGGATACGATATCAAGGAATTTCTTGGAGTTCCTGAGTAAAATGGAACAATTAGCAGCGGGATACGGCATTCAAGAGGACCAGTTGATCCAGACAATGTCGTTCATATTGGAAGGACTTGCGAGTGACTGGTGGAACACCACACCGACTAAAATCATAAGTTCGGCACAGTTGACAGCGGAGTTGCGGGAATACATCTAACCGCCAAGATATGAGAAAAAACTCGAAACTCAGATAACGCAACTGAGGCAGAGAGAATCTGAACCGGTAAGAGATTTCGCAATGGGGCTGTAGAAACTGATGAGATTTACAAAACTCACAGAGGAGGAAAAACTCGATCGAATATATAGAAATTGCAGGAGCAAGATAAAACTATATGCANGAAATTGCAGGAGCAAGATAAAACTATATGCACGACGATTGGCGTTCAAAACTCTAACAGAGTTCCTCAATCTCGCAGAAGAAGTAGAGGTCATCGAGGCAGCGGAAGGCTTGACACAAGCAACGTAGCCGATGCAGCAGAGACTAAGTCCGGAAATCTGCATGCGGTGCGGCGGAACAGGCCATGCAGCGCACACTTGCTGGGTCTGCGGCAAAAACAGCATTAGAACGACAGAATGCTGCAGAGCCACGACGGGAACGCCGGGAGCCAGATAAAGCTGGCGGCTCAGGCCAGACAAAAAAATCCAGCAGTACAGGATCAGTTAAGTTGCGAAGGATTCCAAATACTGGCCAAGATAAGAATTGGAAAACGGTGGGCAAGAGGAATGGTAGATACCGGAGCATCACGAAGCGCAATAAGTACAAACCGGTATCGCGACGTACGAGCCCAAGGCAAATGGAGTGGATCACAGGCGGAGATTACACTCGCCAACGGGGCTACACAAGAAGCAGTGGGAGAGTGCACGGCAGAGATCACATTCCAGTTCGAAATCAAAACCACAAACGAAGGAGACGGCAAGGAAGACCAGGAAACACCAGCCACAAGGAACAAGCACGAGACGGAGGAGCCAACAGAGGAAGAGATACAAAGATTTCTGGACGAACAAAGGCAAGTATTCGAGGGAATGAAGGGTAGTAGTAACATCACGACACACAAGATTTACCTAAAGGATGAAAGGCCAATAAAGCAACGGTATTATTCGCGGAACCCGAAGCAACAGGCGATCGTTAATGACCAGGTGGACGAACTATTAAGCGCACCGGTAGTACTTGTGAGGAAGAGGAACAACGAATTGGGAATGTGTATAGACTATCGAT